>CM046043.1:12959440-13146940 GCA_025215565.1 Flaveria ramosissima | reverse complement strand
TGCATATACTAGAGATATATGTGAGGGTAAGAGGGTATTTAGATCATTTATTGAGGGGCTTAGGTGGTCTTGTGTCTACTATCTTATATAACACAACTATCTCCTTATGAGGAGCTTAAAAGAAAGTATTAGATACCTGCTGTGAATGGGAGGCATGATCAAGACACTCCTTCTATCTGAGATAAAGTTTGAGGTACCGATGTGGTGATTATAGTAGAGATCACTAACAGAGTACTTTAACTAGGAGACATTGCTAATACTCTTGTCAAGCTAGAAAATAACATAGTATTCGATTGCTTGCTCAAGATGGGATACATCCTTGGAGAAGAAGTATCTACCACCATATTAGAAACTACTTTTCCATGTGGTTGTACATTGCCTGAGTAGTCTGAAAGCAAGGAATGAATAGCATGAGTACTACTTTTGCATCCCTAATGATTGTTTCGATTGAGGATCATATGTTCATCATTACTAAGGTTATACTCACGAGATGCAGAAAAACATGATTTCGAGCACAAGTAAGAAGTTGTTGATGTATCATCGCCTTTATTTAGATGATCCTGAACGTTCTTTATCTGGAGTTTGTAGTTTAGGAATCTCCTGCCATGACATCATACTGCTAAAGCAAGATTTATTCTTATACATGTTTTCAGCAAAAGGGTGTGCTCATAGTGGTTTAGCCTATGCCAAGATTGGTGGGGTTGTTGAGATTATAAAAGGGCAATAGCAACCATGGTAACAAGTAGTATCATAATAGTGACAACAGGTGTCTGAGGCGATTGGTCAATCTGTAGTGCAAGCATAATAGTACCACAACCTACTAATATTCTTGATGGTTCAAGATCAAAGAAGAAAGGGAAAAAGAGGAAGTTGTAGAAATAATTGCTGAGACCAATTCAGATTCTAGCACTGACAATGAGATGATTGGAATGACTAAGTATATATTACAGAAAAAAGTGTCTGAGGTTCTTCCGTAGATGGTTACTCAGAAAGAGGTTTGCTGAAGAGACCAATATTAATTACGTTCCTATGTAGTCTCCCATGGAAAGAGGGGAGCCAGATTGGGTTTACTTCTAAGGAAATAGTTAAGCAACAGACCACATTTATGACTAATTATCCTATGGTAGATACTCCAATGTTATCAAAGTTCTTGCCTACCACTACAGTAATTCAAACTAACATAGTTCCACCGATTACATAAGCAACAACCATACTAGCTTCTGCTCCAATGTATAGACCATCTTGAAACCTAGTCTATTCTAGGGATTTTGATCCTAACATATTTTTATCTACTCGATTAGGTGCTATAAGAGTTAGGATACAACTAAGGATACACTAGTGAACATTCATGTGCTAAAGAAAAGATAGTATTTGATTTGGTTACTTTATTAAACAAGAAGAGACGGATTAAGGATTTAAAACTTGATAGTCAAGTGAAGGAAATGTAGATCAAAGAAATACAGAATCATATTAGATTGTTGTTTAACATGATCCAGAATCAATAACATGCTTAGAATAATTCAACACCTGAACAAGTTACTGAGAGAAGAGAAACTGCTACAAAACTGGTAATAGAAGCAAAGAATGTTCAGATGGATAGTGTTGGACTAAGATTGTTCACATTGAGTAGGTCATAGTTGAGAGTGAGACTGAGGGTGAAATTCAATCGGTAGTAATTGTTGAGAATGTTCATAATGTTAAGGAAGAAAAAGATTATGATGATGATGATGATGATGATGATGATGATATAAAAGATGATTAACCGAAGAAGAAGGATAATGATGATGATCGTGGATATGATAGACCTAAAGGAGACAGGGGAGTATTGCTCAAACATCTAGCATATAAGAGTTTGAGAAGCCTTCAAAACAAAGTAGTTCAAAGGTAGATGAGTTTGAGACATACGAACCTATAGATTACGCACTTGAAGCTGAGTATGAGAAAGATTTATAAACGTTCATGTAACACCCGGAAATTTTAAAACATGAGAAAGAAAGAATAAAATTTAAGAAAAAGAAAGAAAGCACCAATTAACCCAAGTGGAGGGGTAAAAAGTGTCCAAAAGGACAAAACTTTGAAAAAGTTGGTGAATAAAGCAACATGGCCGCCATGTTGCTTATTCACACCTTTCCATTCGGATTTTAGAGAGAGAAAGAGCAGAAACCTTCGGATATTTGAAGAACAAGAAGAAGAATCTGAATTCAAGGTAAGAATTCGTTGTTTTAAGTTGTTCTTGACCGGCCTATGCCTCGGTTGTATGCTTATATGTGTTGTGTGTTCAGGTATGTGTGTTCTTGGTGGGTTTTAGGTGTTGAACTTGTAGCAAACGGGTTTTGAAGGAAGTCATACCCAAGAGCTGCTAAGGTGAGTTCTAGAACCTCCTTTTTACATGTTTTAACTGATTTTGGGGCGGGAAATGCATGTGGGAACGTTTTTGTTTAAATGGGTATTTCACCCGTATGTATGTGTATGAATTTGTTGCGGGTGGGGTTTGATTTTGGGTGATGTATGTTGTTATGATGATGTTATGTTCATGTTTTGATGCTTAAAATGTAAGATATAAGTTTAGAGCATGTTAGTTTGATGATGGGGACAAATTATGATGATTGGTTGTGAGTGTTGGTTGCCCATGTGCCTGAAACAGGCCCATGCGCCCAACGGTTAGAAACTGCCTAAGTGTCCCATGCGCCCAAATAGTATCCATGCGCTTAGAATTAGGTTGAAATTGGCTAAATGTCCAGACGCCTAGAAAGCCCATGCGCCCAGGCACTTATGCGCCTGCATAGTGCCCATCCGCCTAGGATTGCCCGGAATTGACTAAGTGTTGCCCATGCGCCCCAATAGTGCCCATACGCCCGAAAGTTCCCCATGCGCCTAAGTGTTCCCCATGCGCCTGAAAGGCTATGTGCCTGAATAGTACCCATGCGCCTAAGTCTTAGATTATTTTTCTGATTTTTGGGGAAAAAGTGAAATGTAGGCGTTGACTTGGGATGTTCCCAGGAGTGAAGTATGTTGACTTTTGATGATGTATGGGCTATGTTATGGCATGTATGATGATTGTTATGTCATGTGTGATGATGCCTTGTATAGTGATGTTTTGTATGGTTATGTTATGTTCCATGCTATATATGTTTATTTTCCATGGCTTTATGTGTTATAGTTGTGAAAGAATTAATAAAGTATTGTGTAATGTAAAGTGGAAGATAATGAAAAGAGGAACATAATGATAGAATGCATGCATTAATGAAAGTGAAAGTAAAGAAAGGCTTGCAAGCAAAATGTACGGAGGTGCACAACTCTAAAATATCGTAAGCTCAACTGTGTGTGGTTTAGCTAACCCTTAAGGATACACGCAGGGGTCCAGTCTTTGTGACTGACCAGTGATATAGTACATGGTTTATAGTGGATACTCACCCCGGTGCTGGTACCAGGCTATGTGCATTATGGAAGTCATTTATGATCTTCAGCCCAATACCCGCTTTGTGCATACGTTTGGGTGTAGTATACACTTGGGATCTTTGTCGCTTGCCCCGGTACTGGTGCCAGGCTATGTGCGTTATGGAAGTCATTTATGATCTTCGGCCCGGTACCCACTTTGTGCATACGTTTGGGGTACAACTGAAGACACTGATCCAGAAAGAGTAAAGAAAGAAAGTTTTGAACAGTAAAGGAAGATAATAATGACATTATCTATGTGTACGTATAATGTGTGATCATATACGAAAGTATAGAATAGTTTTGAAAGAAAGTAAAGTATATTTTATTTTTAAACTAGAACTCACTCAGCAATGCTGACTTTTTTGTGTTTCCAGTTGGCAGGTAAAGGTTGCTGAGGATTGCACGGGATGGCTACTTGGCTCATTTTAGATGGCATCCATTTTATATAATGTTTTTGTGATGTAATGAAATGAGTTATTTTGTATTCAGTCAACGATGTATTATTTTGCAAAAGCAATTATAATGAAATGAAATGGTTGTTTAAGTGTTTCCGCTGCAATGTTTTATTATGTTAATATAAATATATGTTTTAAGTGTGATGATTATCCGGCTGTAAGCGTCCCGGGAACGGGGCCTTACAAGTTGGTATTGTAACACCCGGAAATTTTCTTTGAAGCCGACGAAAGAAGACAAAGAAATAAAGTCCAAAGTCGGGGGACCAAACATGCCAACGAGAGAAAGTTTGGTTGTGGGAGAGTATTTGAGGGGAGAGGGCAGCCCTCACTCTCCCCACACCCACAAAATTCAGCAAAGAAGAGAGGAGAGGAGGAAAGAGAAAAAGGGAGAAAAACTTGGTTCGGGTGGAGAAAAACTTAATCGGCTCTACTCGTTGTGCTCGTTTGTGTGAGTTCTAGGACCCCTCTTTTACATGTTTTCAAACGTTTTTGGGGCTGAAACACATAGAAAACTCGTTTTTGTATGTGTGTGTGTTTGACCCATTTGTATGTATTTGCGTATGATGCGTTTGGAGTTTGTTTCCGGGCTTGTGTGTGCTTGAATGGTGTTGTGGTATGCATTCCTAAGGTTTAGAATGGTTGATTTAGGCTTAGAATGGGTTTGGATGAGCTTAAAGGTCGATAATGGCAGATTGGGTTCGGGATGAACTCCATTCTACATCAGCTAGGGCTAGGCGACCGAATGGAGGCCATACGGCCGATTAAGGTGCGATTGAGGTTCATTCGCATGATTGAGGATTCGTTCGTACGATTGGGGGCCAGTCACATGGGGAGTCATGAGACTGAGGGCCCAGCCGCATAGGTGCTCATCCGCATTAGTTTCATCCGCATGAGGTTCATTCGCATTAGCTCCATTTGCATAGGACTCATCCGCATTGAGTCCATCCGCATGAGGTCATTCGTATGGGTGTTTATTCGCTTGGGTGTTCATCCGCATGAGGTCCATTCGCACGATTGGGTGTTCATCCGCATAGGTGTTCATCCGCATTGGTCCATTCGCATGATGTTCAGTCGCTTGGAGGTCATGCGACTGAAGGGTGTCTATACGCCCAAGTAGGGCTGTTGTACCCGGGGAAATGTGTAGCTTAATTACTGACTTTCGGGGGAAAGTGCAGATGTAAGTTTTGACATGGAAATTCCCGTAAGTTCATGTAAGATGACTGTTGAGACCTTAAAGGGTATGTTGGGCATGATGATGATGATGTTGTATATTTATGCATGATGTATGTTATGTATGTATGATGTTGCCCTGCATGATGATGATGACTGTGTATGTTGATGTTCCTGATTATGATGAATGTTTATCTTTCCTGTGGCTTTACGTGTTATGTTAATGAATGACATGAAAGTATTATGTAACGTAAAGTGAAAGATAATAAAAGGAGAACATGATAAATGAATGCATGCATTAATAAACGATGTAATGTAACAAAAGTCTTGCAAGCATTGGACATCGGGACACGCCATTAAAAGGTGTTAGCCCAACGGTGTATGGGTTCGCTACCTCGGAAGGATGCACATCGAGGTCTTTCTTTGTGATTGACCATTTGTATAGAACCATTGCTGCATACCTTAGGTACAGGGACCAGAGGTGCGGTGCATCGTTATAGAAGGTCTATGATAGGCCTAGGTCCAGAACCATAAACAAAAAGGTATTGCATATGGCAATGGTACACCTAAACCATACCTTAGGTACTGACACCATGAGATGATGTGCACCGTTATAGAAGGTCTATGATAGGCCTAGGTCCAGAGCCATGAACAGAAAGGTATTGCATAGTACACCTAAACTTTACCTTAGGTGCTGTGACCATGAGGTGTTGTGCACCGTTATAGAAGGTCTATGATAGGCCTAGGTCCAGTACCATGAACAGAAGGGTAAAGTTTATGGTTTGACAAAAATGAAAAAAGATGTAATGATGAAGATAATAAACATTACCTAAGTGTACGTATGATGTGTGATCGCATGAATGTAAAGAATGGTTTAATGAAAGAAAAGTATGTTTTATTATAAAACTAGAATTCACTCAGCAACGCTAACTTTTATGTGTTTCCAGTTGGCAGGTAATGGTTGCTGAGGACGGCACGGGGCGGCTACTCAGCTCTTTTGGATGACATCCATATTTATAATGATTTTGTAATGAAATGGAACATGTATTTTTTAATTGGAAAACGATGTATTAAATTGCAAAAGCCTTTATTATTAAATGGAATGTTTGTTTAAATGTTTCCGCTGCAACATTTTATGAAATATAAATGTAATTATATGTTCTATGTGCGATGAGAATCCAACTGTAAATGTTCCTGGAATGGGGCCTTACAGGTATCAGAGCCAAAGTTTAAGTGAAACGGGTAAATTTTCAAAAGAAACCTAAACTTACACTGAGAATGGGACTAAGGGAAGGGATGCCAGTCCGAGTAGCTGCATGCCATCATGTATTATCTTAATGATAACCGGTATTACGTACGCATGTTATGTGATGTATGTGCCTTTGGTAGATTTAGATAGTGATGTAGTCATGATAGGAAATGCTTGGGGTATGAAGAGTAAAGTAAGTGGCTAATCACAACTGGCCACTGTAATTAGAGACTTACTGTACTTGACATAAACTGAGCTATTCCCTTGAATGACCGTGTTAATGTTTGAATCTTATAGTGTGTTTAAGAGGATGGCCGGTGGTAGATCATCAAAGGCATCGCGTGGTGGAGGTCGTGGTGGACGTGATGCTGGACCACGGGCCACGAGAGGAAGGCCTAGTGTCGAAGAGGTGGTTTATGAAGAGCCCGAGACCCCTCATCCGGAGAGTGGGGATGAGAGTGCTAACTTAAGAGCCTCAGTGAAAGAGGCTGTCGTTGAGGAGGTACATCAGGTCATGCAGACAATTTTACCGTCTGTGGTGACCGAGATGATAAAAGCTGTACGGGAAGGAGAGAGGAAGGAAAGGAGAAGGCCCGCGGGGGAGAGGGAGCAACCCGAGACTGAGACGGTTCTCTCCGAGGATGAGGAGGAAGAAGAAGAGCCTGTGCCGGAGTCGGCACGAGGCTGTAACTACGGGGCATTTCAAAGATGCAAGCCCCCAACTTTTGATGGTAATGGCACTGCTGTTGCTGCTCACCGGTGGGTGAGAGAGATGGAGGCTATTCTCGACATCAGCGAGTGCCGGGAAGATCAGAAAGTAAAGTTTGCCACCCACTCATTTGTGGACTCGACGTTGTGTTGGTGGGACAATATTGTCCAAGCCGAGGGTAGCAGGGCTATCGGGAGAATGAGGTGGCCAGAGTTGAAGAAGCTGGTGATTGAGGAGTTTTGTCCTCACCGAGAGATGGACAAGGTTGAGAGAGAGTTCCTGCAGCTAGAGGCGGGGACGATGACACATCAGCAATACACCACGAAGTTTAATGAAATGGCACGGCTGGTGCGGGATCAGGTGACACCCCTGTCACGGAAGATCAAGAGGTATATTCAAGGCTTGCCGGCAGACATTCGCAGGCATATGATTGGTGCCCGACCGAGCAAGTTTTGGTCGGTGGTTGACTTGGCGGGGAGGTTGTATGATGAACGAGCTGTGGTGGTGACTGAAGTCATCAAGAAGAGTGGTGGTGACCGAAATTGGAACGGGAAGCGATTTGGACGTGGCGGGGCCACTCCAAGCAACAAAGGTGCACGGGTGGATGACCGACATGTGGTCACATCCGGTGCGAGGTCGAGGAGGTGTGTTAAGTGTGGAAGAGAGCACACCGGGGAATGTAGAATGGGATCCAATGTCTGTTTCCGTTATGGGAGGACCAGACATGTGGCGAAGGACTGTGGGGTAAGGAGGTGTTATACTTGTGGGGAGGAGGGTCACATGAGCAGGGACTGCAAGAAGCCGAGGGCTGAAAGTTCCGGTGCAGGGAAGAAGACGACCGGGACTGAAGAGCAGAGGGCGAGCGCCAGGGCGTTCATGATGACTCAGGAGGAGGCTAGGACGGACCCTGATGTTGTGTCAGGCACGTTTCTAGTAAACCAAACTCTTGCTTCTGTGTTATTTGATTCTAATGCTAGTAAAAGTTTTATTTCTGCTGCTTTCTGTGCTAAATTGCATATTAGTAGTAGAAGTATAGATAAGCCCTTCGATGTAGAAACTGTCATAGGTAAGTCTACCAGGATCTCTGAAATGATAGAAAGATGTGACGTAGAATTAGAAGGTCACAAGTTTCCTGTTAGACCATTCGTGATGACCTTAGATGGGTTCGATGTAGTCCTAGGAATGGATTGGTTGGCGGACTACGAGGCGAACATTATGTGTCGTAAGAAGATGATTCGGTTGACAGCGCCTGACGGGAGTTCGATGACGGTTTACGGTGATCGGGTCACGACGATTCCGAAAGTGATTTGGATGGCGGTGGCGGGAAAGTGCATGAGGCGTGGATGTAGTGCCTACTTGGCTTACGTTAAGGATGTGGATACGCCAACACCACAACCAGCCGATGTACCGGTTGTGTGTGACTTTCCAGACGTGTTTCCAGAGGACTTACTAGGAGTGCCACCGGACCGCAAGATCGAGTTCCAGATTGATTTAATACCAGGTGCCCAACCAGTTGCTAAGGCACCGTATCGGTTGGCTCCGACCAAGATGAAGGAATTGTTGGAGAAACTGCAAGAGTTGCTTGATAAGGGGTTCATTAGACCGAGTATCTCTCCCTGGGGTGCTCCGGTCCTATTTGGAAGAAGAAAGACGGTAGCATGAGGATGTGTATTGAATCCCGTGAATTGAATAAATTGACTGTGAAGAATTGGTACCCCTTACCGAGAATTAACAATCTGTTTGATCAGCTCCAAGGTGCCAGTTGGTTCTCAAGGGTAGACCTTCGATCTGGTTACCATCAGCTAAAGGTGAAGGAGCAAGATATTCCTAAAACAGCTTTTCGTACGCGCTATGGACACTACGAGCTTCTCGTTATGTCTTTTGGTTTAACCAACGTGCCAGCTGCTTTTATGGATTTAATGAATCGGGTGTGTCGGCCGATGTTGGATAAATCAGTGATTGTGTTTATTGATGATATCCTGATTTATTCGAAGAGCGAGAAGGAGCATGCCGGTCACATTCGGGAAGTGTTGGAAACATTGAGAAGGGAGAAGTTATATGCCAAGTTCTCCAAGTGCGCGTTCTGGTTGCGCGAAGTTCAATTCTTAGGTCACATGGTAAATCCCGAGAGGATTATGGTAGACCCGGTGAAGGTGGAAGCGGTGATGCAATGGAACTCCCCAAAGACGCCATCCGAGATTCGTAGTTTCTTGGGTTTGGCAGGCTATTATAGGAGATTCATTCAAGACTTCTCTAAGATAGCTTCTCCGTTGACTAAGTTGACCTGTAAGGATGTAAAGTTTGTATGGGGTCAAGCTCAAGAGAAGGTGTTTGAGGGGTTAAAGGCGAGGTTGACTCAAGCTCCTGTTTTGTCGTTACCCGATGGAAGTGAAGATTTGGTGGTTTATTCAGATGCTTCCTACTCGGGGTTGGGATGTGTGTTGATGCAGAGAGGAAAGGTTATAACCTACGCATCCCGACAGTTAAAAGTTCATGAGGTTAATTATCCTACTCATGACTTGGAGCTAGCAGCTGCGGTCTTTGCATTACAGATTTGGATGCACTACCTATACGGGACGAAGTGCACCATATTCACTGACCACAAGAGCTTGAAGTACTTTTTCGAGCAAAAGGATTTGAACATGAGGCAAAGGAGATGGTTAGAGCTCATAAAGGATTATGATTGCGAGATCCATTACCATCCGGGCAAGGCCAACGTAGTGGAAGACACCCTTAGTCGAAAGGAAAGACACGAGCCTATTCGGGTGATAGCTTATCAGTTGATTATGACCTCTGATGTTATGAAGCAGGTCAAGGAGTTTCAAGATGAAGCGTTGACAGAAGATCATCTTAACTCTGAAATAATGAGAGCTCTGGTCGCGGAGTTGGGTGAAACACACTCGGTGTTAGAACCCGATTCAGGCGGATGTGGATTCCTCGTTTTGGGGATCTACGTGGGAAAATTATGGATAAAGCTCATAAGACTCGATACTCCATTCATCCTGGTGCTACGAAGATGTATCAAGATATGAAGAAGGATTATTGGTGGCCGGGTATGAAACGCGATGTGGCGGAGTATGTGAGTAAGTGCCTTACTTGTTTACAAGTAAAGGCCGAGCATCAGAAACCGTACGGGAAGATCCAACCACTGGATATACCAGAATGGAAGTGGGAGCATATCACCATGGACTTTATTACGAAGTTACCGCGTACCGCGAGAGGGTATGATGCTATATGAGTGACAGTTGATCGCCTGACGAAGAGTGCTCACTTCCTACAGATCCGCAAGACATATTCATCTGAGAGGTTGGCGGATCTGTTCATTAAGGAGATTGTGACTCGTCATGGTGTGCCGGTTTCTATTGTGTCTGACCGTGACAGCTGGTTTACATCCAAGTTTTGGAAGAAATTCCATGATGCGATGGGGACGAGGTTACATATTAGCACGGCTTATCATCCTCAGACGGATGGTCAGTCGGAGAGGACGATTCAGACGCTAGAAGATATGCTTCGGGCATGCGTCATTGACTTTGGAGGAAGTTGGGATGACCACTTACTGTCAGCTGAGTTCTCATACAATAACAGTTACCATGCCAGCATTGGTATGCCCCCTTATGAGATGCTATACGCTAGGAGATGTAGAACCCCTGTTTGTTGGGGTGATATTGGTCAGAAGGAGTTGGGAGTGTAGAGGTGATTCGAGGCTACGACTGAGAAGCTTGAAAAGATCAAAGTCTTTATGAAGGCAACCAAAGATAGGCAGAAGTTGTATGCCGATAAGAGAAGTCGACCGATTGAGTTCCAGGTGGGTGATAGAGTTATGTTGAAAGTCTCACCTTGGAAATGCATCATTCGGTTCAGAAAGAGGGGTAAATTAAGCCCAAGGTATATAGAACCTTTCCATATCATTGCTCGAGTAGGAGAGGTGGCCTATAGGTTGGAGCTACCAGATGAGTTAAGTGGAATTCACCCGACGTTCCATGTATCTCATCTGAGAAAGTGTTTAGTAGACGAGGATATGGTTGTACCACTGGAAGATATAGAGGTTGACGAAAGGCTCAATTATGTGGAGCAACCAGTGGCGATCATTGATCGTAAGGAGAAGAAGTTAAGGAATAAAGTAGTTCCTCTTGTGCGTGTACAGTGGAAGCACAGGAAGGGATCTGAGTCTACGTGGGAGACTGAAGAGGAGATGAGGCAGCATTACCCACATTTGTTTGAGGAATAACAGGTTTCAGGGACGAAACCTATATAAGAGGGGTGGACTTGTAACACCTGGAAATTTTAAAAGATGAGAAAGAAAGAATAAAAGTGAAGAAAAAGAAAGAAACAACCAATTAACCCAAGTTGAGGGATAAAAAGTGTCCAAAAGGACAAAAGTTTGAAAAAGTTGGTGAATAAAGCAACATGGCCGCCCATGTTGCTTACTCACACCTTTCCATTCGGATTTTAGAGAGAGAAAGAGCAGAAACCTTCGGATATTTGAAGAACAAGAAGAAGAATCTGAATTCAAGGTAAGAATTCGTTGTTTTAAGTTGTTCTTGACCGGCCTATGCCTCGGTTGTATGCTTATATGTGTTGTGTGTTCGGGTATGTGTGTTCTTGGTGGGTTTTAGGTGTTGAACTTGTAGCAAACGGGTTTTAAAGGAAGTCATACCCAAGAGCTGCTAAGGTGAGTTCTAGAACCCCCATTTTACATGTTTTAACTGATTTTGGGGCTGGAAATGCATGTAGAAATGTTTTTGTTTAAATGGGTATTTCACTCATATGTATGTGTATGAATGTGTTGCGGGTGGGGTTTGATTTTGGGTGATGTATGTTGTTATGATGAAGTTATGTTCATGTTTTGATGCTCAGAATGTAAGATATAAGTTTAGAACATGTTAGTTTGATGATGGGGACAAATTATGATGATTGGTTGTGAGTCTTGGCTGCCCATGCGCCTGAAACAGGCCTATGCGCCCAACGGTTAGAAACTGCCTAAGTGTCCCATGCACCCAAAATCCCATGCGCCCAAATAGTATCCATGCGCCTAGGATTGCCTAGAATTGACTAAGTGTTGCCCATGCGCCCCAATAGTGCCCATGCGCCCGAAAGTTCCCCATGCGCCTAAGTGTTCCCCATGCGCCTAAGACTTAGATTATTTTTCTGATTTTTGGGGAAAAAGTGAAATGTAGGCGTTGACTTGGGATGTTTCCGGGGGTGAAGTATGTTGACTTTTGATGATGTATGGGCTATGTTATGGCATGTATGATGATTGTTATGTCATGTGTGATGATGCCTTGTATAGTGATGTTTTATGGTTATGTTATGTTCCATGCTATGTATGTTTATTTTCCATGGCTTTACGTGTTATAGTTGTGAAAGAAATGATAAAGTATTATGTAACGTAAAGTGGAAGATAATGAAAAGAGGAACATAATGATAGAATGCATGCATTAATGAAAGTGAAAGTAAAGAAAGGCTTGCAAGCAAAATGTACAGAGGTGCACGACTCTAAAATGTCGTAAGCTCAACTGTGTGTGGTTTAGCTAACCCTTAAGGATACACGCAGGGGTCCAGTCTTTGTGAATGACCAGTGATATAGTACATGGTTTATAGTGGATACTCACCCCGGTGCTGGTGCCAGGCTATGTGCGTTATGGAAGTCATTTATGATCTTCGGCCCAGTACCCGCTTTGTGCATATGTTTGGGGTGTAGTATACAGTTGGGATCTTTGTCGCTTGCCCCGGTACTGGTGCCAGGCTATGTGTGTTATCGAAGTCATTTATGATCTTCGGCCCAATACTCGCTTTGTGCATACGTTTGGGGTACAGCAAAGACACTGATCCGGAAAGAGTAAAGAAAGAAAATGTTTAACAGTAAAGGAAGATAATAATGATATTATCTATGTGTACGTATGATGTGTGATCATATGCAAAAGTATAGAATGGTTTTGAAAGAAAGTAAAGTATATTTTATTTTAAAACTAGAACTCACTCAACAACGCTGACTTTTATGTATTTCCAGTTGGCAGGTAAAGGTTGCTGAGGATGGCACGGGACGGCTACTTGGCTCATTTTGGATGACATCCATTTTATATAATGTTTTTGTGATGTAATACAACAAGTTATTTTGTATTCAGTCAATGATGTATTATTTTGCAAAAACAATTATAATGAAATGAAATGGTTGTTTAAGTGTTTCCGCTGCAATGTTTTTATTAAGTTCATATAAATATATGTTTTAAGTGCGATGATTATCTGGCTATAAGCGTCCCGAGAATGGGCCTTACAGTTCAATCATAACGAGTCACTTTATAAGGCCCTAGCTTGTATGGTTTACAATATTAAGTGAAAAGCAAAAATCCAAGAAAGCGAAAACTTTTAAAAGGACATACATTTTTAAACGCATACGAAAAATTTAAGTTCATGCGAGAACTTTTGAAAGTTCTCTCATGAAGTCCATCATGTAAAAATAGTTGTTTTTACTTTGTATTTCATTATGTGCTTTTCATTTTTAAAAGTACACTAAGGGTAAGAGAGCAGAGAGTTATGTGATAGGTCGCCCTAGAGAAGCTCACCTCAGGTGGATCTAGCTTAAATGATTTAAACTCCTTTGATATTGTAATCATTTGATTAATATCATCCGTTTGAGTTGTTTAATATTCGTTGATATCATGCACACATACATCCATCTTAATTTAATTGTCAAGGGCACAACACTGTGGATTCGATTGATATGAGGACTTTACACACTTTATATTCTTAAGAAGAAGTTTGATATTTTCTAGGATCTAGATTATACTGAACAGATTGTTTACACAAATGTATTTAGGAATAGCATGACGGGTTTGTAAGAAGACATTATTCCAGAAGTTGGTGAGTTTCCACTATCATAGTTTGGCTAGAGTTTATGGTTCATACAGTTGTAGAAGGAACATCTAATCCTATTCCATAATTTGTTTGTGATACCGCTTCTAAAGAAAAGATGGGAGTTGAAATAGTAGATGTTGTCGTAGTGACATGAAAGGCAAGCCTACTTTGAGAAATTAGTTCTTTCTAGCTCCACTTCTACCAAAGAAGAAACATTATATGCATTATCAAAAGAAAGAAAGTAAGTATAGGATCCAACACAGATTATCAGTTGGATGTATGATGCTAAGAAAAAGTTATACATGTTGAAGAGAATATATAAGAGGTATTGAATAATACTAGAGAGAGCATGACTTCAATAACTTGCAAGCAACTGATCAACATGCTCTAGCAAAGTTCCATTCTTTAATCCGAGTAATCATGGATAAACATAGTGGATTAAAATCCTGATTTGGAAAGACTGAAGAGATATGTTTTATAAACTAAAGCCAGGCAAATCTATCATTGTGGAAGACAAGACTCGTCTAGGAATGGAAGCACCTTAGGTCATCAAAGTCTACAAACGACCAAGGATTGCATGGAAAATATCAATTAATGCTCCACATCATGTGAAGAATTTGGCTAAGTTTGCGAAGTGGGTATGTGAGAAAGATGCGGGTGATGTGGTGATTACATGTGCTTATAGAGAATATAGGATTTTAGATCTTATTAATTTTTTCATGTTTGAGAAAAAGTCATGTAATTAAATCTCACGTGATTGTTCATTACATAGCAACTCAATTCGGTTGGATGGCTAATAAAGTGTTGAAGAAGAGAATGTATGCATATCGAGGGAATTAAGAGGAAGCTAATGTTGATTTGTGATCGCATTAATTCACCGACTCTAAAGGGAGGTTGTAGAGTTCACAATTTGAGACTCAAGAAATCAAATTTTGGTTTTTGCCAAATTTGGAATGGATGTTATTGATGCGAGAACTACAAGTATGTGAGAACTATTTTTATATGAGAACTTTGATGTTACAAGAACTTATGTAATTACTATAAATAGTTTGTTTTTTATGTAAATTAATATAGTTATCATTTAGTCTACTTGTATTTGCTAATGAAACACGCCTTAAGTGAAATATAATCAGATAACTTTATTTACTCTTACATGTAATGCTATATTCTTTTGTTTGATTTCTGACTTCATAATTACATTCATTCCATGTTTGTAATTCATCTCCCGATTGTTATTGCGTGATTTCAGGCAAAATCTGATCCTTTACAACAATTAAAATATCCTTTAATTTTAAATTAGGACTAACTGATAGGTTACCACTATGAGATATAGTGAGAGCATTACCATTACCAAAGTACACCTTATCATTGTCATGATATATAATAGATGAATTAAGATAAGCTGATAGGGGGTCATATGGGCCATATATGGCACTCGAATCAATGTACCAATCCGGGGCAGAATCATTTAATTTGTACTCATCTTGAAAAGCTAGAGCTAAGTACTGGTCAAATAAAAATGTCTTCAGCATAGGATTCCATGCCTGTACAAGCATTTGCATATGGTTGTTATACGAACATACTTTGCAATATGGTGGCATATGATCAAGCCCTCGAGAAGAATAGGTGCCATATAATTGTTATGTGTGGCCTCAAACATGAGATGAGCTATGTTGTTTATTAGCCACCAAAGCAACATGGGAAGAAGTGGTGCTTGAGCCTTGTAAAGTGGAGATAAATAATTCATATCCTTAAGCTTGTTTAGACAAGTGATAACACAAAGGGCACAGTCGACGGTTTGGTGAGCTATAGAAAAGATTTCAAATGCCTGCCTTAAGCCACAAGGAAGCCAATTACATTATGTGTTACCAATAACATATAAATATCATAAATACACTTGAATTGCTTAATGTAATCAGATATGGAGAGTGTGCCCTTCTTTAGTTGGCATAAAGAATCCTTGGGAAATTAAGTATGCTCTATAGAGTCAAACTATAAGTTGATTTGAGTGCTTGTCAAACAGTTCAAGAATAAGAAAGCCTGAGGGCTTTGGCCATTGCCTCCTTGGTGACAGAGAATTAAAGGAGTAACAGAACACATTCTTTAGTTTAATACCAAGAGAGATTGGTTAGAATAGGTGTCTCCTTATTATCAACTTTCACAACTTTAGGAAGAGCTGGGTGAGAAACATTGACAAAGTCGTACCAGTTTTGACGCATAAGCGAAGGAATTATTTGGTTGCACAAGAAGAGGTAGTTTGAAGAGGTTATTCTTTTATAGTGAGCAACTGAAGTAGTATATTCATGGGAAGGGTAGAAATAGAGGACAAAAAGAAAGCCATGGGAGAATTGTGATAGTAGAAGAATAAGACATGAAAAAACAAATAGGGTTTGAGTGGGAAGAAAAGATAAATTATATATATACTAATTTGCAAGTTTTTTTATTCATTGTAAGTTGTACTTTATGCTCCATGTATTGTACCCACTTTGTTTTAAATTTTTTTAATTTTTAACTTTTTTTATTCTAACCTAATACTTTTGCATCTTTTACAATTTAGGCTCAATAAACTTTTACTTTCAATTTTGATCCCCTGTACTTTTCATAGTTTATAATTTTTTCGTTTTACGTCACAATCTAAATTTTACGAATTAACACGTCATAACGTGTGTGTGTGGTTTAACATTTTTTCGTATACTTTTCATTCGATTTATTTTTTCTGTGTGTATGGTTTTTTGGTGTTGATGGTCAATGATGGTGGTGTGCCATTAGTGTTACTTGACACGGTTTTACACCCCCCGCCGCAACGCGGGGGGCTTAATACCAATGGCGAAGGTTCATTGGGACCGGGGGGGGGGGGGGGGGCGCCTACCCTCTTTTTTTCGCCGGTAGTCTAAATTCTTGGTCCGATTGTGTAAATTTTTTATCCGATAGTGTAACTTTTTGTATATATAGCGAGTTCGCCCCCTAAGAAAATTTAATTTCGCTTCCCCCCCCCATGAGATTGTTGAAGCTCCGCCACTGCTTAATACTAGTTTTAATCTAATAACATATTAAATAAAATGGTATTTCTTCACAAATGATATTGAGTATTTTGCTATGAATATATAATACAAATGTGTATAACAAAAGAACAACATTTAAGAAGATAACATGGAAATACAAACAAAGTTTCGTTAAGTAGTAATGCCTCATTTAAGGAAGATGATCATCCCAAAATATCTTGAAAAGTAGAAATTTGTCTTGATAATAAGCATGGTGGCATCGGATAAGGAAAGGCACGATAACGAGACCATTCTCACACCATACCGCATAGGGTGTGGCAGTGTTCTTCTCCACTCTACATTCCGAGCCTGTCCCCCTTCTACTTCCTCTTTCCACTTTTTTATTTCTTCTCCCTTCTGACAACACCATTGTGATTCACCATCCCGCACCACCATCTCTACTTCTCACCTCACCTCATCTCATCCTCGTGACAATTTGTGGCATTCTCCCCCACCCTTCCAACTCCGTTCCCTTTGCCCTTAGATGCTTACACCAATGCACACTAATTAACCTGTACTATTAAGTAATGAGCATTATTTTTTTCTGTTACAAAGATAACTATAGTTAATATGTTATTATGGCAATACTCACTGTATATAAACCCAAAGTCAATATAGCATGTGCTACAAACATTTCTAAAACAATAATACAGATATTATATATTATATTTAAATTTGATCATTGATATCTTTTCAAACAGTCCATAAAATCAATAGCAACATTGACGTGTTGCTTTTCAACCCACTAATTAGTTAACCCAAACTCCACTTAAAACAGAAAACTAAAATTAATAACCCCTCTGGTCTTTTTACACTAGAAAATAATCAACCACACATTTAGAGACTTGATAAAAACCAACTCCTAATTTGTAAGAGCTAGAGTTTGTGCACATAAACGGATCAAAATACACAAAAGTTGTAATTCAGATCTATTCATCTTTTCTTAATAGATTAAAGATGCTCTACGGTGTCGAGTCGAGGTTTTTTAGATGATATTCCCGCACTATGCACTTATTTGTAAACCATTCAAATAGGTGTTGTTTTGGTATCATATCCTGTAGGAATCTACTCAAAACGAATGGTTTGAATTAATAAATAAGTAAAACTATAAATTGTTATTAAAAGATGCAGCAAAATACTGATCAAAAGTGGAGTTTAATTCACTTCTGAAGTTTTTACACCTCCCCTTTTCATCATAATATAATTTAAGGTTCTTTTTCAGAAAAAGCCACTACTTTACACAAATTCTAAAATTACATATCCACCCATGTTCTATAGTAACCTAATACAGAAGCTTCACATTTCTTGGTTCAATGAATGTAGACATCTTTTTGTACCATATTCATCTGCCACTGTTGAAAAAGACATTCAAATTAACTGAGTGAAGCACTGTTTCATGAGCACTAACCTTATAGTGGGCTTTAGTGTTTTACTCCATTGTAATGATCCTATTTGTGAAACCTCATAAGTTCAGGCAAACCTTTGTTATAAAAGATTGAAAGGAAACAACATAAATGTAGGTTGTGTCCTTTAGTATCCTCTAGCTGGCTGATCTTCAAGATTATATTCCATCCTTTAGAAGCTGCATGTTTTGTTCTGTCAAATGATTTGAGCGATTTAAGTTGATCTCACGCGTGGGTTTCTCCAAACACTTCAAGGAAACATAAGCATGGCCGCATCACTACCGACTAATGCTTCAGCTGCTTCTGATCATGCCTTTAATGTTGAGAGGCATGATCAGCTGCAGCTTTGTCCAGAGGTCCGCAAGCGGATCACTGAACGAACCAAATGGGTTCTTGATTCGCCAGAGCCTCCTGGTTTTCACCAGGAGATTCTTGGCGCTATCAAGAACGTCGTTTGTTCTCAGGAAAACAAGAAACACAAAACGTCACAACCTCCATTCGCGTGGGTTGTGGCATTTCTGCGTTCTGTATTCCCGATACTAGGTTGGGCTAGGGATTACAAGGCTTCCATGTTCAAGGATGACTTGCTTTCAGGGCTAACCCTTGCTAGCTTATCCATACCCCAGGTAATCTTATTAAGCAAAGTGCCATACATGCACTCAATAAGCAATAGATTTCAATTCCTCTAACCATTAAGTTCCACAGAGTATTGGGTATGCTGCTTTAGCCCAACTTGATCCTCAGTATGGCCTATGTAAGTTCTGAAAATTCCATTCTATAAAACTAGTGTCTTGTGTTAAAAATTCTACCTTTTTTCCCCTCCTTAACGCGTTATACATTTTTTTCATAGACACTAGTGTTGTCCCGCCTTTGATATACACAACAATGGGGACTTCACGAGAGTTAGCCATCGGTCCGGTTGCTGTGGTTTCACTGCTGATATCCTCCATGGTCACCAAGATAGTAAATCCTGTTGTTGATCCCATATACTACACTAAGCTTGTGTTCACTGTCACCTTCTTCACGGGTGCATTCCAAGCTCTTTTCGGATTGTTTAGGTAATGTATCATCTTCTTGTCATTAATCTAAGTTATAATTACCTGTTCGCACGTATGCATATTAGCTTAACGGTATATGACACAAACCCTTATTAGTTTGTTATTTATCTTCGTTGTCGCTGATTCATAGGCTGGGTTTTCTTGTCGATTTTCTGTCGCAAGCGGCTATAGTGGGGTTCATGGCAGGTGCAGCCATTGTTATAGGTCTCCAACAGCTCAAAGGTTTGCTTGCCATAAGCCATTTCACCACAAAAACTGATGTTGTTTCTGTGCTGATTGCTGTTGCAAAATCATTCCGCACTTCAGTAAGTCATGTCAAGATGACATAAAGGAGATTACTTTCACTTTATGTTAAGTTTTTATAGTATGGGTTATATTATATTTTCTTCTGATTATGATAATTGAACAGTTTCTTTTTTCTCAATTGAATAGTGGGACCCTCAGAATTTCATCCTTGGATGCTCATTTCTTATCTTCATTCTAATCACAAGACATATTGTAAGCAACAAATTAAGCTCCAGTTTTCTTTTACACTATATCTTGTATGTTTGGTTTTTTACAAGTTTCTTTATTGCTTTTCCAGGTCCTAAAATAAGTGTCTACTCAAAAATATATAAAGACAATTAAAAGAAAACTGGATTTAACAATATCTATACTAACAATTTAATGACTCATAACTTTCATTTTTGTGGTCAATTACAATTATATGAAATTTTATTTGTATGTACCAATTTCACCCCTTATAGATTTAAGATACCAACTCACTTGAAAAACTTGAAAGAATTTACTATAATTTATAGTTTAGAAGCGAATATTAATAACCTACACGTCAAGTATAAACCGCGCGTATCTGGGTGGTAAACATGGACCGGAAGAAGCTTGGCTTGGTCATTAAGTTAATGGGGGTGGTTTCATGAATTTAAGCGAGTAGTTACGAGATGGAATAGTAGTAAGATGAGTTACATTTTACTACAGTTTTTCCTTTAATTTCTACTAAACTCTGATTTTTTATTATTGTAATATCCAAGTTATTCCGGTTCACTTTCAATTTGATCAGTAATACTTTCCTTCTCATATAACTTCAATTCCTCCTAACTAGGTTGGCCAAAACACACGATCCAACCGCCAACATTTTCATCTTGTAACAGATTCAATTACTTTTTAGTCAAATTAGAAACTTGCATAATAACTTTAAGACCAGTGAAGTATTAACTAACTAACATGATAAAAATATCAGGGGAAAAAGAACAAAAAGTTATTCTGGTTACCAGCAATTGCTCCACTAGTATCAGTAATTCTCTCAACCGCAATAGTCTACTTTACTAGAGCTGATCAACATGGAGTTAAAATAATCAAACAAGTCAAAGGAGGATTGAACCCAAGTTCAATTAACCAGTTGCAGTTCAACAGTCCACACCTCAAAGAATCTGCCAAAATCGGGCTCATTTGTGCTGTCATTGCTCTAACGGTTCGACTAGTTTTTAAAAAAACCTAACACTTTTCTAATCCATAAAACCAAAAATTAGTATTTTTATTTTTTCATTTTTGTTACAGGAAGCTGTGGCAGTTGGAAGGTCTTTTGCTACAATTAAGGGGTATAATATGGATGGGAACAAAGAAATGATAGCTATTGGAGTTATGAACATTGTTGGATCCATGACTTCTTGCTATGTTTCCACAGGTACTATATATATTAGCTAGTGCTACACTATCACTTAACATATTGAAACATAATGTTTTTAGGGTTTATTATTAAGCTTACTAGTCTAGTTAGGTATCTAGAGTATTCTATAGTTATTTTATATGTATTGTAATCATCTATTCAGTGGGCTCATTTAATTTATCCAATATCTTACAATAGCACATGCTACCTATATGTTCGAATTCATTTGTTCGATTAGGTTCATTTTCGCGCACTGCTGTAAACTTTGCTGCTGGCTGTAAAAGTGCGGTGTCTAATGTAGTCATGGCCATCACGGTGCTTGTAATGCTACAATTTCTAACGGGGCTATTGTACTACACTCCTGTTGCTATACTATCCTCGATTATCATATCTGCGCTCCCCGGATTAATCAACTATGAAGAAGCTTATAACATCTGGAAAGTTGACAAACTCGACTTCTTGGCTTGTGCTGGAGCTTTCTTTGGTGTGTTATTTGCTTCGGTGGAGATTGGACTTATGATTGCAGTAAGCATCCATTATCTTTTATATCTAAGTTAATTATATATAGACATGTTTTTTTGCGGAACCAATAATAAATTCATTTTTAAAAATAACTGAAGTATTAAAAAATCAAAGTTTTTAGACTATTAAAGATTTATCTACCATGATACATTATAATGGTTTGTTGAATTAATGATTATAAAAACACTTGTAATTTCAAATATTGAGATGATAGTTTTCCTTTGAATTTAAGAGATCAATGGATCAATTATTCTTTCTGAATCATTATAATATTATATTTAGGATGATAGTTTTCCTTTTGATTATAAAGAGTTTTATTATATTTTTATGCATAAATAATTTTACAAACTGATTTGTCGTCTTAAAAGACAATTTCGAATTATTTAAAAAATCATATATTACTGATCAAGTTGTTTGATTTCGTTAAGTCACTTAAACTTTTGTCAACCATAAAATCAATAAAATTTTTAATATCTTTCATTATTAAAATTTATATAGCTGACCAAACTGATTAATCTAATGGCATTTGGGTCACTGAGTTTTTAAACGTTGTGAATTTAAAACAATGAATCATAGTGAGTTTTATCTGTCGATCGCGATAAATTCAAAACAATGACTAGATGTTATCATTTAAGTATTTTAACGGTTGAAAAATAAATAAAAACAAGTTTATCAGACTCGCTAATTGGTGTTCAGCACCCCATATGAAGTTGCAAGGGACAACTGACTCACAGTTTTAAACCAAGACAAGGGTGGAGTTCGAACTATTATCTCTGCTCCACAGTCACACAAAACTCGAACCTTAAACCTGACATTCCTTGATTATTGTCCTGGGCTGCCACCTAAGGTGTTTAATTACCCGGAAAGAAACAAACCCGGATCTTCACCAAAGAACCCAAACGTCTTACCATCAGGCCACCTTAGAGTGGTTGAAAAAATTAAATGAATTTAATATAACATTACAAAAAGTTTGGTTATGCTTCACGTTTTTAAAAAGTATGAGGTCTTTATGAAAGTGACATCCATTTATGAAAGAAAGTGACTACTGATCGAACCATGTAGTTGCTTCCATGACCATACATAATATATTACCTTGTGACCGTATGGTTCATAAATATTAAATATGTTTTCACTAGATTTAACACCAAAAAAGCTACTAATGAATACATTAGTAAGAGTAATGATTAAATTTGTATGTTGATAGATAATTTGCTTACATTCTTGTGACAGGTTGTTATTTCATTTGCAAAAATAATTCTCAATGCGCTACGTCCGCGTGTGCAAGAACTAGGAAAGCTTCCGGGAACAGATATCTTTTGTGAAGTTGATCAGTATCCTCTAGCAGAAAGGGTTCCAGGCGTATTAATAATGCGATTAAATTCCGGCTTGCTTTGCTTTACAAATGCAAATCCTCTCAGAGATAGGTACATGTTTGATATATATGCTATGTGGTTCAATTACTAACAATTTGAGCGGTTGATATTTTCCTCTTTCACTTTTTATGCGGTTTTGATGATTATTTTCAAACACCCTCGAAACAAATTACTGTCGAAGACAACTGAAGAGAAGATTAACCCATTTTTAATAAGCAATTGCAACATCTTCTTAGTAATGTTGGTTAATCCTTCAGGATATTGAACTGGGTAGCTGAAGAGAATGGAAAAGAAGATGTAAAACGACCAGTCAACGGAATAATCCTTGACATGTCTAGTAAGTGAACATCATCCATATTATACGAGCCAACCATACATATGTTTCTTGATCAAAGCATCGCGATTTGTTCATGGACTAATGCTTCTCTAATTATAGGTGTCACCAACATTGATTTCGCGGGAATTCTAGCGCTGGAAGAAACTAACAAGAAGTTGCTTTCAGGAGGCATCAAAGTGATATTCTACTCACCAACTTCAACATTATTCTTTTTGCTTACCCTTTGATATTATTAAACGTTACGCGTGCTCTTTCACAAATCCTGACATTAAAACTGATATGAATCATCATGATCCAACAGCACAAAAGAAGTCAAGATTACACAATTCTTGAAATTAATTAAGCTTTTTTTTTGTAAGAAAAATAGATATTCGCATTTAACAATCTTTTGGCACTGTCAGTAAATGAACTAATGTACAAAACACAAGCCTTATGCGACACCACTAATATTTACACATGACTGATGCACTGATGCCCACAAGAACAATATCTTTTAGTGATATTAAGAGTGTTGTCACTATATAGTTCAGTCAGAATGGAACCAATTAGATGCTTTACATACACCTATATAAAAGACTAGTTAAGGCAACCTTGGCATTAGATACCTACATGAACACAAAAAAGATCTTGGGGATGTATCGTTGGACCTTTTGCCACACTTTTTTGATAAAAGGTGTGGGTAACATCTTAGATTAATACCTTTTAACCACATCAAGACCTATTCATAAAAAATGTCACTAGGAGAATGATCATATAGATACTTTTTATTATGTGTCATCAATTTATTTTTCAACAAGATAAAAGAAACATTAGCAATGTATATATTGCTTGTAGGATAATTGGGTGATATTTAATTTTTGGTTGCAGTTAGCTATTGCGAGTCCGAGATGGCAAGTGATTCACAAGCTAAAAGTGGCAAAGTTTGTGGATGTAGTCGGAAGGGACTGCATCTTCCTCACTGTTTCTGAAGCCGTTGATTCGTTTGTTGGATCCAAGTTCACAGGTCCTGGTATTTGTTGATCAACGCTTGTATCGAACCATGGCTTCTAATGAATGAGGTTGATCCCTAGACCTTTTGGTTAGAAGCTAAACTCATCTAATAACCCGTATGAGAATGATCTTCACTTATGTATAATATGATAGTTTGTGTTGTCTGGCTTGCTGTTTGAGTGAATAAATAAAACAAAAACAATGGGTATCTAAAAGAGCCCCCTATTGTTCTTGGTCATCTTGAACCAGGTGCCTTGTATTTCCCTTGGTGTGCAGCATATATATATATAAATAATTATTGTACAAAATTGTGATGCAAAGGGTTTTGCCTACTGTTTGTATTATTTTCACTGGATTACATTTCTTTCATTTGAGTGGTATATATTAGATTATCAATTGAACTCTAACAATGAAAATAAATGCAAATGAAGGAACCAGCCATGCTTGGATTTTAAATGTAATCAATCCAATTGAACTTAATCTTTCTGCTTCTATCTGAGATCTAAGTGGACAAAAATTGCTTGATATCATCACATTGTATCACATGCATCTCGGTTTCTTTTGATTACAAGTCACTATTAGCATAACATATTATTCTATGTATATTCTCATATATATTGTTTCCTAATGTATTTTAGGTAGTGCTTGTGATTGAGCTTAATTATAGGCTATATGGAATGATTCCCTAGTGTATATATTTGGAGCTCTTGTATTGTATCGGACACACAGAATTATTTGAGCTATAATAGTTTTTATGGTATCAGAGCCTTGATACCTAGAAACCCTAGCCTCCATTCACCTAAAAACTCACCTTCACTCCCGTTATCCTCCATGTCCGGAAAGGAAGATTCGTCGTCATCTCAGAAAGGAGACTCATTGGCCACGGCCAAGCTCCTTCACCCGGTGTATTCAGTGACGAATATTCAAAACAAGGTGCGGATGCTAGACGGCGTGAAAGTAACATACTCGTCATGGACGAAACTCTTTATGCTACATTGCAAAGGATACAAAGTTCTCCAACATATTGATGGAACCAAACAACCGGCAAAAACCGACCCAACTTACGAGTCATGGGTCGAGATTGATTCGATAGTATTGCAGTGGATTTATGGCACACTTTCGGAGGACCTTTTAGTTCGAATCCTTGATTCGGATTTAACCGCTCGAGACGCTTGGATGAAAACCCACGACATCTTCTTGAACAATAAAGGATCCCGAGCCGTCGCGTTGGAGGCGGAGTTCACCAGCCTAACGTTATCAGCGTGTTCATCATTGGAGGAGTATTGCCAAAAGTTGAAATATATTGCAGAACAACTAAAAGATGTGGAGCATCCTGTTAATGAAAAACGTCTCGTGGTACAACTTGTTCGAGGCTTGCCGTCGGAGTATGATATCACTGCATCTCTCATAAACCAATCCACGCCAAAATGGGATGTCGCTCTTGGTATGTTACAGTTGGAGCGTCAACGTCAATCGGTCCGTCAAAACCCGACAAACACTGTACTCGTTACACCCGCGAACATCAACCAACCCACTCCTATCCCCACCAATCATCAACAGAATTATCAATATAGACATGGGGATGATCGACATCAGCAAGGTTATCATAGGGGTCGAGGTCGGGGTCGGAGTCATCAATCCCGTGGTGGCCGATTCAATCAAGGCAGAAACTTACAAAGAGGTGGTGGCTTAGTTTCTTATCCATCTCAGAACCAGTGGATCCAACCCCAAGCACCACCCACCTGGTGGACTCAAGCACCATGTTCTTACCCATCTCAGCAGCCCACTTGGAGTGGCCCAACAACACCACATTAGTGGACTGGACGTTTACAAGCTAGGCAAAATAGTGGAACCCAATCAGGCCCACATTCACAATCTGCAAATGTTGCATTTCAACAGCCTAGTATGGTTAATGCATTGAGTCCAACGGACTTAGGTGAAGCATTGAATACTTGTCATCTTAATGTTCCGGATCAACAATGGTATATGGACTCCGGCACTTCTTCTCATATCACATCCGACCCCGGTAAAATCACTTCCCCTTTACCTTTATCTTCTATAAATTCTATATTCGTTGGTAATGGTCAACGTTTGCCGATTTTAGGATCCGGAAATGGTTTTTTTCAAATACCCAATAAAACTTATATTTTAAACAATATAAACTATTCACCAACCATTATAAAAAATCTTTTATTGGTTCGTCAATTTACCCGTGATAATCAAGTTTCAATTGAGTTTGACCCGTTTGGTTTTTCTGTGAAGGACCTCAAGACTGGACAAATTCTTTCGCGCCATAATAGTTCTGGGGATCTTTATGCATTTAACAATTCATCACAAGACCATTCATTTTAATTTCAACCTCCACTCAACCTAGATGGCATGACCGTCTAGGCCACCCCGGTGCACCCGTTTTAGATTTTCTTTCTCGCAATTTGCTTATTTCATGTAATAAAAATCAAAATTCGTCCGTTTGTCATTCATGCCAAGTATCAAACAGTAAACGACTTCCTTTTTATGATTCATATTCTGTCACATATGCACCATTTGACATTATACACTGTGACTTGTGGACATCACCCGTAGTTAGTAATACTGGTTATAAATATTATATGGTGTTGATTGATAATTTTACTCAATTTGTATGGGTCTATCCTTTAAAATTTAAATTCGAAACTTTTCCAACATTTGCTAAATATCATAGATTAATCCAAACCCAATTTAATCGAACTATAAAAACATTTCAATGTGATCTTGGGGGAGAATTTCACAACAACGATTTCCAAAATTTTGCACATACCCATGGCCTTGTATTCTGTTTTTCATGCCCACACACTTCATCTCAAAATGGTAAAGCAGAGCGCATGATTCGTCGTCTAAATGACATCATCCGCGCTCTCCTTTTCCATGCTCATCTTCCTCCCAAATATTAGGTTGAAGCCCTTCACACAAGTGCGTATCTCCATAATATTTTACCCGTAAAACGATTATCATTCAAAACACCAACTTTCGCCCTATACGGATGTGAACCCACATATGATCACTTGCGTGTTTTTGGGTGTACTTGTTATCCAAACCTATCCTCCACTCAATCCCATAAATTACATCACCGCTCAATCCATTGTGTCTTTTTAGGTTACCCTCCAAACTTTCATGGGTATAGGTGCCTTGATTCAAGCACAGGTAAAGTAATAATTTCTAGACATGTAACCTTTGACGAGAATAATTTTCCATTCCAACAACCCATCCCTCCCACTCAATATCACTTCCTAGATGAAGATTACCTCCCTACTATCAACCCCCACCTTTTCTCACACTCACAAACAACCTCTTAGTCTACACATGATGCCACAACACCTCATGCTACTTCAACCCCACCAACACCACACCTCCAAACCACCACCCAACCCACATATCTCGACCCACAACCGCTTCCTACCCCGCCTAATAACAACACCCCATCTCATTCAGACAACTCAACACTTGAAACCCCATCTCATGACTAGCCATCCTCTTCTAGCCCAATACCACCTACCCCACCTATAAATAACCAACACCCTATGACCACCCGATCAAAGGTGGGCATCTCCAAACCCATGCAGAAACTTAATTTACATACCACTTCCACCGTTCCTATATCCCCAGTTCCTACATCTTACCTTAAAGTTATTTCTGATCAAAATTGGCTACAGGCCATGCAAAACGAATTTAGTGCTTTACAAGATAATTGTACTTGGGAACTTGTTCCTCGGCCGGTGGATAGTCCGATCATTCGATGTGTGTGGCTATTCCAACACAAATTTAAATCGGATGGCTCCCTTGAACGCTATAAATCTAGGTTGGTCGTGAATGGCAAGTCACAAACAGTCGGTATTGATTGCACCGATACTTTTAGTCCAGTAGTAAAACCCACTACCATTCGGATAGTTCTTTTTTAGCGGTCACACGATCATGGCCCATTCATCAACTGGACGTGAAAAATGCCTTCTTGCATGGTGATCTTAAGGAAACGGTATACATGCACCAACCTCCGGGGTTTGTGGATCCGGCTAACCCGAATTTGGTATGTCAGCTACGAAAATCCTTATATGGATTGAAACAAGCCCCCCGTGCTTGGTACAACCGATTTTCCTCATTTATTATGTCTAAAGGCTTTCGTAGCAGCACATGTGACTCTTCTCTCTTTGTGTATCAACATGCTCACCATACGGCGTATCTTTTATTATATGTTGATGACATTGTCATCACTGCATCGGATGCTTCATTTCTTCAGAACATTATCACCACACTCTCACGAGAGTTCGCCATAACAGATCTTGGTCCCTTGCATCATTTTTTGGGTATTACGGCATCACGTGACCAACATGGCCTTTTCTTATCACAGACACAATATGCTAGGGATATTATTTCAGAGGGCCTCCATGACTATGTGCAAACCATGCACGACCCCTGTTGACACTTCATCAAAACTTAGTGCTTCAGACGGGGAGCTCCTTCCAGATGGAACTTTATACCGTAGTCTTGCAGGTGCACTACAATTTCTAACCTTTACTCGTCCGGATATATCATACGCCATTCAACAGGTTTGTCTATTTATGCACGCTCCTCGTGAGCCTCATCTCGCCTTCATGAAACGCATCATTCGATACATTCAGGGTACAATCGACCACGACCTTCGGATCCATGCCACACCTGGTGTATCTCTTACAGCTTACTCTGATGCTGACTGGGGAGGTTGCCCAGACTCTAGGAGATCAACTTTAGGTTATTGTGTGTTCCTTGGTGAAAACATTGTTTCATGGTCGTCTAAACGACAACCAACCATCTCACATTCTAGTGTCGAGGCGGAGTATAGAGGGGTTGCAAATGCAGTTGTAGAAACAAGTTGGTTAAGAAATTTGTTATTAGAGTTACACGTTCCAGTACGCACAGCGACTGTTGTTTATTGTGACAATGTCTCTGCGGTATATCTTACAGCAAACCCCGTCCAACATCAAAGGACAAAACATGTTGAGATAGATATTCATTTTGTTCGAGAAAAAGTTCGTTTGGGACACGTCAGGGTTTTACACGTTCCTTCTGCTTTTCAATATGCAGATATCTTCACCAAGGGTCTTCCACGACAGTTATTCCAATCGTTTCGATCTAGTTTGAGTGTCGGTTCTCCTCCCGCTCCAACTGCGGGGGGTTATTAGCATAACATATTATTCTATGTATATTCTCATATATATTGTTTCCTAATGTATTTTAGGTAGTGCTTGTGATTGAGCTTAATTATAGGCTAAATGGAATGATTCCATAGTGTATATATTTGGAGCTCTTGTATTGTATCGGACACACAGAATTATTGGAGCTATAATAGTTTTTAGTCACAACCATTTCAATTTTATGGCTCTGAAGCTACTAGAATATAGACTTTCACCAATATCTTAAATTGATGATGAACCTTAGAATACCCAAAAAAAATTTAATGAGCAATTACTATTTTGGTCATTGTGGTTTGACGAAAATCTCGTTTTAGTTTAATGAAGTATCTATTACACTAATAGTCCAGCAGTGTCAAGCTTTGTTTCAATTTTACCTAAACCATTGACACTGTCGGTGTTAATTTTGTTAAACAATATAAAAAGACATTATTGCCCCCTGATTGATTAAATACCCTCCCCTATCCCCACCCCATCTCTCTCTCTCTCCCTCTCTCTCACTCACTCACTCTCACAAACACACAACTTGTCTCTCATGATTCTAGCATTACCGCCACCTCCGACGACCACAACCACCACCATCGCTCACCACCACCTGAAACCCATCGAACGGAATGAATGTTTATCTTTATTAGGATCTTGAGTAAGGATTAGATCCTTTTGTTGTTTGGGAGGTTTCTCGACCTTTCTTTATTTAATGTACCCATCCCCCTCCAATCCTATTTGACCATAACCACTAACATCGCTCACCACCACCATCTGATACCGGCGGCCACCACCATATACGGCCATTGAGCTCTTCCCTTTAATATCAAGATCTGAAATAGTCCTAAACAAGTTAGTGGTTAGGGTTTTTGGTAATGGTGATTCCTGGCTTTGAAAATCTCTCTCGACTCTCTAGTTTGGGGTTAGGGTTTTGAGCTTCTTTACTCTCCAATCTGTCTCTCTACTCCCTGGTCTTCGTTCTTGTTTATCAAGCGGTGGAGGGGGTACCAGTACCATCACCAATCTCAGGTAGGTTTCAAGGTGGTTGTTTTTGTATTTTCCGAAACCGTGTCACTGATGATAACGAGCAGCGATGGGGTGGTTCTGACGGTGGTGGAAGGGGGATCTAGTGGTGGTGTTCTTAACAAAGGTAGAGAGAGAGAGAGAGAGAGAGAGAAAGAGAACAAGATGGGGTGGAGGCCGAAGTGGCGACATGAGGTGGCGGTGGGAGATGGCTTGCGGGTCGAGGTAGAGGCCGGTGATTCTTGATTTTTAGATAAAAGAGCAAGCAACATAGAGAAAGAGAGAGATAGAGAGAAAGAAAGAGAGGATAGAGAGAGAGAGAGAGGAGGTGTATTGAGATGGGTGTGGGGGTTAAAATCTGTATTTTTATTTTTTTTATTATTTGGCATCTACAAGGAAATTATTGTTATTTCATATAAATTTAACAGAAAAATATAACAGTCTTAGTGGATGAATTGAAATTAAAACAAACACTAAAAGTATTGGACTGTAAGTATAATAATTAAACTATTAGATTGAAACCGTAATTTTTGTCAAACAACAAGGATTAAAATATAAAACCTAGAAGGATGTTAATCATTTAGCGTATTTACCAAATGATACCAAGGGATGCTACAAAACCCAAAAGTAAAATTTTTTAAAGTTATTATAAATTAATTTTGTTGGAATTAATCTTGATTGGGTCAAGTTGGATTAACAGGTATGGGTTATGGGGCTACGGGTAGAAAGCTACTTTAGTCACACGGTTTTATTATATTATAGGTAGTTAACAAGTAGTGGGTTTCCTTTTATTTAGTTGCAAGAGTTTATTTTCTAATTAGTACAAGTCTTTGAGTCTTGTTTGCTAAACCAAAAAAATTGTGCATGAGTCTTGTTTTCGAAACCAATAAATTTGTCAATTATTATCAACAAATCAATGACAAACATTACAAAACCACGAATAAAGAAAAATATTTAAAGTGTAAAGGGCCAATAATTCACTGAAATCCACTTAATCAGGATCGATATTATCAACTCATAAAGACATAATTAATGTTAATATCACCAACCCAATCAAGCAGCAATGAATCAATCAAATAAATTAAAATATACATAAGCAATCAAGCAAAGACATAATCAAGTAAATAAAAATTCACTCAAATATCATTCATAACCTTTAGTGTTTTACAAAGAGAATATGAAATTGCAAATGAACAACTGTAAACACATATAACTCTTTCTACAAAACATATTACTAAAAAATCTATTTACACATACTCTTGAACCCTACTAGTTGTGAAATCGATGCTTTTGGAAGTTTAATATGGGAAATGTGACATTGAATCTTTTATGTCAGCTAATGTGATGGCAAACTAGTTTGATAGAATTAACGATCTAAAAACCACACGATCGATAGATGCATGTTCATTTTGTTTGGGAACAAGTACTCTATTGGCATAAGTTTTTATCTTGCTCTGAAGATGATCCTTTGTTGATAATTAAGTTACTCGAGAAAAATAGAGTTACTATGATTCCAAATAACTCACTCAATTTGTATATCTTTAAGAATAGGATGTGGTGGATATGAAAACCAAAATACATATTGTTGGATCATATGAGACTGGTGCAACCAAAACTACACTTAGAAGTTTTTGAGTGCAACTGAAAGAAGTCTTCCGAAGCTAAGTTGAAGATCTTCCGAATCTCAAAGATGAAGAACGTCCGAAGGAAGAACTTAGTCTTCCGAGACTAAGTTTTTCTCCTTCCGAAGTTAAACACTTAGAAGATTCAAGACAAAGCCTTTCGAAGAACAAAGTCATGAAGACTTCCAGAAGTCTCGGAAGAAGTTGATTCTTCCGAAGTATAAATGGTTTCGGAAGAACTTATTTTTCTGAAGGCATTTAACCTTCGGAAGAACCAACTATGATTCAGTTTATAAAAGTATGGTCTGACTAACACATGTTGGCAACTCTGATATACTGCATGATGCTTTCCCACACCCATGTAGTTGACCATACTTTAATCTAGTGTTCACTTTTTATCAGTTAGTACAGTTACCAACTTTAGTTGGTGATAAAAGATAAGTCATGGACTTGTCATGACTTCCTAATCTAGGATAGTATTTTATCTTAGATACCTTACTTTTAGCAATGTAGTATTTGTTTTAGTTGTAAGTTTCAGTTGGTCATCTAAATATAACCAGCTGTAGATAGTAGTATATATAATTCTCATTGTAACTCATTTATATATGCTTGTGAGAGTCTTATAATATTAAGTTGAGAAGTAATATATATAAGTATTTTGAAAACCAATTTTGTGTTTATAACTTAGTATATTATTATAAACTTAGTCAAGAGATTCTACTTCATCATCCAAATGTGTTTAAGTGAATTTGAGATATTAAATTTCTATTGAGAGACAAACACCGATTTCGCACATACACAATTATTTTTTTGGTAAATGATAATTTATTGATACGTTATTCGGTTATCAGTTTACATGGTTTTCAATATATTTAGAAGATTTGTATATCTAGAACCATATATTTTACAATAATGATTGAGATTGTTGCTTAATGTTGGAATTAGTATTCTAATAATATTTGGGCTAGTGACTACCCCCGAATGGTTTCCAACTGTGTGCTCAAAATTTGTGAGATAGGAAATTTGTGGTGTATGTCATTGACACTTTCTTAGTCTAGAAGTAATCCATTGCTAGGAAGTTTCTCGTGTTAAACTAACCTTGAAAGTACCTCAAATGTCATAGAACTTTCATGTCTCTTGGATTGCACTTTGTGGGTATGGAAACCAATAGGGCACATGTACTCACATGATGATTAGAGTATATGAAAATCAAGAGTAGACATGGAATTATTTGTGAAGTTCAGAAATGTAATGTAGTACATAAATTTGTGGATTTATCTAAGAATCGCAAATGTAATTAACACCAAAAAATTGTACTAATCATCATACATGGTCACTTACACTTAAAACAACTCGTTAACATATGTAATGACCCTTTAACAATCTAATAGTATATAAGTCATCATAAACATGTCAATAACACCTAAATCGCTTGCTATGAACTAACATGACTTTATGTAACCTAAAACTTACTAACACATGAAAAAGACCAATTAACAATATGTTACCGTAGAAATCATCAAATGACCTTATGTAACCTAACCTTACTAACACATGAAAAATGCCATTAGCAATCTCTTAGTGTAGAAATCAGCATAAAGTGGTCATTACTCATTAACACTTAAATGAGTAGCTATGAACTAATGTGAATTTATGTAACCTAAAACAACTCACTAACATAGAACATGATTCATTAAATACAAATAATCATACACAAGTCATTAACTCCTAACTAACTTGTTATGACCTAATATGACTTTAAACAATTCATTAATGCATGAAAAAGGCATGACGAAGTCTATTAGTTGATTTATCATCATACATAGGTCATTAACATTAAAATATATTATTATGACCTATGTGATTTTATATAAAGTAAAAAAAAACCAGTAGCACATGATAAGCCCAATTTATCACATGATTAGCTAGATTTATGGTCCATTAGTGGAATTATATCACTGGTCATTACCTGTCAAAATTATTGGTTACAACCTAATGTTACTTTGTGTGGCCTAAACAACTTGCTTATACATAATATATATGCCCTTAAAGCACCACTCAAATGGACTTATCATAATACATGGGTTATTGAAATCTAAATGACTTGTTATAAACTAATGTGAGTTTATGTAACATAAAACAATCGTTAACATATTATAAGGCATATTAACGACCAATAATTGGACTTAACAACATAGTCGAGCCTCTAACAGTTAAATGAATTGTGATGACCTAATATAATCTTGTCTGAAGCTAAAACAATTCATGAACGCACCGGTTCCACCGAAAACTCTCATTTGTTGAAGCGGAGCATAGTGCGCATAATAAGGCCTACTTTTGGATGTAAGTTTGTAAATTGTGATGGTCAGAAAGTCGGACGTTATGTCAAACTTTATACATTGCGATTACCATGTTGTTGTTGATAATTTTAAAGTCAAAAGATTCATATGCCACTCATATTTATTTACTTTTTAATCCATTTCCTTTTCATATCTCTCACAAATCTTTCTATCCATTTCTCTCTCAGCTGCAACCCCCACCACTAAACACTAATTAAAGACCATTGCACAATTAACTTTGATCAAATCTTTTTGCACCACACCGTTGAACATTGTCTTCTATCCCATTTCATCTTTCTTTTTGCACCACAACGTTGAACATTGTCTTCTATCCTATTTCCCTTTTCTTGTGAACATTGATCTAACACCATCACTCGAGGTGGTCAACAGTAGAACTTCCTTGTCTAGCGTCTGTTATGAGGTGGTCACAACAGCCAAACAAGCAATATATTAGTTTAGAAAACATTGCATATGACGTTCGCTCTTAGCACACCACTTTAGTGTCGGTTAATAGCCTCAATAGTATAATGTACGTATTTAAAGATCATGATTAGCGGAATGAGCATGAGATCATAGCAAACACCAAGTTTAGCTTTTATTTTAGAGTTTACTTTTCTTTCTTTTTTTCATAATAACTTTGTCTCTAATTGAATATTTGTTGTATCTGTTTGGACATGATCACTAGTCTGGTAACTTTTTAACTAGTTTTCCCGTAGATGACCAACATGTTGAAAAGCTTGTGCCGTCGTCTTTGGGCTTTTGTGTAAGCACACAATTAACTTTTTTTAGTTACTACTAGCTATACGTGTTTAGTTTTATATTTTAATAAAGATTAATTATATGTGTAATGATCATGGTTGTAGAAGTTGTTAATTGTTGCTAGACTGATTGATTGGGAAGTTTTGAGTACTTGTTCTAGCTAGAGAGTATTCGGACATGTTAATTTATAAAGAAATTAATTTTTGGAAAATTATGTATTATCAATATAAATTAAAATGATACATGTTCGCATACTAAAGTATTTCAAAAAGTGATAATCATTTTTTTAACATTACAGACATAACAATCATTTAATTCCCGTCTTCTAATATATCTCCATGAAAAACAATGGAAATCTAAAAAGAATCGGTGTAAAATGAAAAAAAAAGAAGAAGAAGAAGAAGAAGGAAAAAACGATAAAAGCAACAAAATCTAACTTGACCGAGTTGGTCCGAGTTTGACCGATTCCGAATAATGTTAACCGAGTTGAAGAAAATCGTCTCTACACCGTACCAAATACCGAGTACTGGCCCTCTTAGACCGAGTTTTACAACATTCGTAATGATTGTAATGAATGAACAGTAGCCAAGCGTTGGAGATATACCACACATGTTGTCTTACCATATAAATTTGGTATCATGACATGATGAAGGGATGAACACATTTCAGCTAAGAAAAAGCCTTAATTATAGGTTGATGCGCAAGAATTTGATGATCTAATACAAACCTTCGAGCTTTGACCAAACCCCTGTTGTTGTAGTCTCCTTTAATAGTTCCCTAAGTACACGATCACCAAGACTAAAAATGATCGCATTAGAGCATCGACCAGCCGCTGAGTCATTTGAAGTCGTGCCCTAGCGTTTCTCAAAAGCAAATGTTGGCTATTCTTAGGAACATGATGTGGGCCCAAGTGTGAATAAGTAAGTTTTAGTTTTTTTGGAAGCCCAAGATCGCTTATCAAAAGGGGCTTCACTGAAACGCCCATAACTTGGGCTAGAAATCATCGTTTCGGCCCAAAAACGGCCTATTTTATGAGTTATTTTCATTTTTGTCTTATTTTTACATTTGTTGAACTTTACATTTGGCCCAGTTTTCGGCCCGTTTATGTTTTGTAGCCCATTCGACTTTTGCTTTGTTTTTTTATATGCTTGTAGGAGTTGGGTGAAAGAATTATTGAAGTTTATGAAAAAATCTGTTTTTCTTCTATCACAGTGTGTGTTAGTGTGAGCCCTGATTATCGGTATTCTTTGTGAATCAACGATAGTTAGAAGAATTGTCCTGGTATTCTCGTTGAATCAATAGGTTCAATTATCTATCTTTCTATTTCCGACTGCATTAGAGCATAACCATCTAACCTCGTGTAAGTCTAAAGAAAGTAATTTTACAGTTAATCTTTTCGTGGGGTGGGCCGATTTCTATTGGGCCACAACTGTTGCTTCCTTTGTTTCTGCCTAGGATGCAGCCCACCTGAAAAAATAGGGATGGGCCCGAGACCCAATAGTAAAGTTTGAAACTTGAAAGCACATTTTTAACTTTTTTAGTTGTTGACCATAAAAGTTAAAACAGTTTCATGCAAAATATATTAGAAAGTATTATATAGCATACCTTTTTTGTAGATTCCCATTTTATATACAGTATTTAACTTTTTGTAACTTTTACAAAACTCTCATGTGCTCAATTCAACAAGACTAGTTCAAGAGCAAATTCGATGAACAGCATAATCAATTTGCATCGAACTGTTCCTAAGTTTTCCTATAAAGATGATAACTTTACAAAAAAAAGTGAAGATGGTGTTGATAGTTGAAATCTAAGAGCATCTGATAATCTAAAGAAACAGAAAAAGGGTTCTAGAACGGAATCACAGAATCGTTCAAGACCGTTAAAGCCAATAACCATGGTCGGCGGTGTCCCACAGAACATCAATGGTGGAATTAAAACAGAACCATATTCTGGTATAGGATTCTGTGAAAAAGACAACTTATCATGTCTTGTATAGCTAAATGGTACCATAAGGGAAGTGATACACTTGTGTTGTTATTCTTTCTTATCTTTTTTTTATCAAAAGATATCATAGCATTACTAATACCTTTTTTGTATATCTATATACACTCACTTGACAAAATAGGCCAAAAAGTATAGAAATTTTAGTAGCCAGATTAAAGGGTAAGCAATCATGGATGCTGTCTCTCAATTGCAAAGACAGTTTGTTGAACACGCAACTTCTTTGTATCAAGAGGTTAGTTTTTTCAGTTGATTTGTTCTTAATTGTAATAAAAAGTCACTAAATTTGTAAAGAATATGTAAAATCTTTCTAATTTTTAGCTTTTTCGGGTTTTACCAGGGGTTTCTTGATGATCAGTTTACTCAGCTTCAAAAGCTGCAAGATGAAAGCAACCCAGATTTTGTTGTTGAAGTTGTGTCCCTTTTCTTTGAAGATTCTGAAAAGCTTCTAAACAATTTGGCCACTGCACTGTGAGTGATCAATCTTTATATCTTGATGATGTATTTCTTGAGATAAATTTGATATGTTATATTTTCTTTTTGTTTCTGCATCACTACAGTCAGCAGGAGAGTGTTGATTATAAGCAAGTAGATGCTCATGTGCACCAGTTCAAGGGCAGTAGTTCCAGGTAACATGTCCATATATAGGCATGCATAAATAAAAACAAACAAACGTACCCATAAAGATCTCACTCATAACAAGATCCGGAAAGAATGAGATAAAAACAAAATTTTCCTTGTAGCAGGGTCCGCAGAAGATGAGAATAAGTTTCACCCAGAAAACTCTTTTTGGAGAGAAAGTTTAAAATCAGAAAGGTTTATATGTGCTTATAAAACATGTCGGCCCCAGGGGTGTCTAGCACAGTCTGCAAGGCCTAGGTTAGTAGTGTAACGCGAACTTGGGGCAAAGATAACAAATCGAACCCGGCCAACACCTAGCACCCTTGTCAGTTGTATAGACCGCATTGCCTCCTGCGTCTTAGGCTAGGACGATATGCCACAGACCGGTTAATGAGACCACTAATTCTCGCTTGTGTTTCTTGTTTTGTTGTAACAGCATAGGTGCGCAACGGGTAAAGAATGTGTGTGTTGTCTTCCGAAATTATTGTGATGAGAAAAACCTTGACGGGTTAGTACTTTTTTCTTACAAGTAATTTTTATGTTATATTTGGATACTAATATTCGGTCTAAAAGTAGTTTATATTCTCGTTCTATACTCACTCCATTAGAAGAACTAGAGGTAACTTTTAAATTTGCTAAATTCAAATTTTCTTATTTCGTTTTGGTAATATAGATCTAGCGCTATGATCTATATTTACACTACGTTCCCGGGTTTATTAAACAAAAGAAATAGAAAGAAAAAAGTGAAAGAAAATTAACGATAGAAAATAAATGAATAGAATGAAAATTGAGGTAAGAAAAGAAGGAAAGAAAAAGTAAAAACATATTATAATTTCGTGTTGTAGACTTCAAAGAAAGTAAAGATTTTGTGTGTTTTTGTTTTCTTTCTATTTTTTTTCATTTTGAAAAAAGGAGATTATTAAAAATATTCCCTTTTTTTCTACTTCTATTCTTTAAAAAACTTGGGAATAAAAATCCTTTTAGTTTTCTTTCAATTTTCTTTAATAAAACTTAGGAACATAATTTTTTTTTTTATTTTCCATTCATTTCCCTCCTCAAGCTAACACCCGGCAACACATCCTTAGTGTATTTTCCATTCTAGTTTTGAGTTTGTTTTCTCAACGTTCTAATTTCATTCTATCTAAAATACCCTTTAATAAATACAAAATATAGGTTGCTAGGGACAATAATCAATTAGCATGACCCTAAGGCAAAATTATAAGTTGAAGCTTGGGACCTATATTTAAGGGCTCTTACGTCCTGTGGTTTAAATTTTGTTTAATTTTTAGTTTTGACATATTGCAGAAAGAATGAGTATAATTTGATAGAGTTTTGTTTTATTAAAACTAACTCAAACTTAACTTAACACGTGTTTACTAAAAATTTTGTATAAAAACTCTATGCTGCTATATTTGGATGTGTTAATTTTTGATGCAGTCGGAAACAGAGAAATAGAAAATTGAACCTGTTGATTCAACAAGAATACCAGGAACAATCCTTCCAACTATCGTTGATTCACAAAGAATACCGATAATTAGGGTTTTCACTAACACACAGTGATAGAGAGAAAAACAGATTTTTTATCAAACTTCAATTATATTTCTCCCATTCCTTACAATCATATAAAGAAACAAAACCAAATTCGAATGGGCCACAAAACATAAACGGGCCGAAAACTGGGCCTAAAGCAAAGTCCAACAAAATGTAAAAATAAGACAAAAATTGAAATAACTCCTAAAATAAGCCGTTTTTGGGCCGAAACGATGACCCAAACCGCCTACGGCTGTTTGTGAAAACGTGCTCCTCGGTCCAACGGTCGTTTTGACTGGTCGTGGGCCCAAAACGGAGACTTCTAGCCCAAGTTATGGCCATTTTAGTAAAGCCCCTTGGATAAGCGATCTTGGGCCTCCAAAAAGGCTAAAGCTTGCTCATCCACACTTGGGCCCGCATCAATTTTATAAGAATAGAAAATGTTTTTTTTATAAAAAGAGTTCTGATTTTAAAATTCGCTTTAAAACATATATAACCACTACATTCTCATGAGTGCAGGTGTGTAGTATGTCTGGAACAAGCAAAAAACGAATACCTTCTCGTACGGAACAAACTAGAAGCCTTGTTCAATGTAAGCCTATAGTTATACCCTAAATTTTGAATTTTATCATATGTGAGCACAACTTAGATTTAATTAGAGCAACATGTTATTCATTATTCCCATTTTTGTCATTGTACAAATTCAAACTGGTTCTTTATATCAGGATAGTTTGTTTCACAACCAATATCATGTTTATGATTTTGACAACCACATAATACAAATAATACATTTGTATGTAGCATATATAAAAGATAATAAAAAACAATGGGAGAGAGAAAATAGTGTTAAATAAATAGTGTTAAATAAAAGATTTATGTATCACCACGAAAGTAATAGTTACATATCATGCAAAATATTTTTGATGTTATGTCCATCATATCATATCTGATCATGTGCACAAACGTGACACCGGGATGACGATACAATGTGTCATGTAACCCTTTTACGTGTTATATTTATAGCTGTGAAAAACTCAATTATGTAGATGCAAAGAAAATCATTTTTCACTACATACAATTTCAAAATTGTGAGAGTTGACTTTTGTATATTGCATCCCACGTAGACACATAGTTATGTTTCCTTTTTTGTCTATATATAGTTGTGGAAATAAAAACATAGGAGGTGATTTAATGCCTTTAAAACTTTTGAAACATGCAGTCTTATCCTCTATTGTTTTATGATTATAAATTTGAAGTATATTACCTATGTATGTGTTCAAATCACCTTGTTAAAAATATAGTAAGAATGACTTGGTTTATACATGTATGTATTAATTTTAAACACTTTTGCTGTTCTTTTGATGTGATCTTGATAATGCAGCTTGAGCAACAAATCTTACAAGCTGGAGGATCGGTCCCTATGATAGCATAGGTGTCAACTTTGGCTAGATGAATAGAATATTATCGGATAGAGGTTATGTATGAAACCACCACTGAGATTTTGTGAATAATGTTACTCTAATTCTTGTGTGTGGGGGGACTTCAGATTTGCTCATTTAACAATTTAACAATGTAAGATTCTCAAGGTTTGATCTCGGTAATAATAACATACTTTGTGTGCCGCATTGTCTCATCATTCATTTTTGTCAGAAATACAGAATCACAATGAAAAACTCTTGAAGAACAACAAACCCTAATCTCAAGAAATAACCAACAGTTACAAGACAACCTTCAGATCATCAATATGATGACCTAATAACAAAGATGTAAAGAAATATGAAAGCTATCATCAACACGATGATAGAGAACAAGATCATCCGAGAGAGCGAACGAGAGAGTTTGAGAGAGCGTGTATTGTGAATGAATCGTCTGCAACCACGAAGTCTTCAATTTATACGCAAACCCTAGAGCAAGCCCAACAGCAACATAGAGCAGCAGCCCATCAGCAATAGTCCAATCAGCCCATTAACCTACATATAAACAAAGCCCAACAGAAAACAAGAACAAAAACTAAAAGATATTGAATTATATTTTTAACACCCCCCCAGAATTCAATATCCAAAAACATTAAACATACTAAGCTTAGAAACCAAGAAATCATGTTGCTTTGGAAGTAAACCCTTAGTGAAAATGTCAGCAGGCTGCTGTTCAGAAACAATAGGAACAGTATTAATAACACCTGAAGAAATCTTTTCTCGTAAAAAATAAAGATCAAGTTCAAAGTGTTTAGTCCGGTCATGAAAGACAAGGTTTGCAGCAATAGATAACGCCGCATTGTTATCACAGTATAAAGGAACAGGCAGAGAAATAGGAACAGACAACTCGGTTAACATATTGATCAGCCAGAGAACTTCACACGTAACAGCACACATAGACCGGTATTCGGCTTCAGCAGAAGACCGAGATATAGTGTTTTGTTTTTTACTTTTCCAAGAAACAAAAGAGTTTCCTAAGAAAACACAAAACCCGGTGACAGACTTTCTGGATCCTAAACATTTCCCCCAGTCAGAATCCGCAAATGCAGTCAAAGACAGGGTATCAGATTTGGAAAACAGAAGTCCATGACCAGGAGCCTTTTTTAGATATCGTAACAGCCTTAAGGCAAGTTTTAAATGAGACTCAGTAGGACGATGCATATACTGACTGAGAAACTGAACAGAGTATGAAATATCAGGTCTAGTGTGAGACAAATAAATGAGTTTCCCAATAAGTTTCTGATACTCAGAAATATTTTGAAGCGGAGGTAGATCCGAATCAGAAAGCTGAGCAATGATGTGGTGCTGCTCAAGCGGAGTGTTGACAGGTTTGCAACCTGTCATACCAAACTCAGCGAGCAGCTCCAAACAGTACTTGCGTTGAGATAAACAGAGACCGTTTTTATGAGGAACAACCTCAATTCCTAAAAAGTATTTTAAAGGCCCCAAATCTTTAATCAGAAAAGCAGATTGTAAGTATTGTTTAAGGTGCTGGATTTCAGACTCATCATTACCAGTGATAATAATGTCATCAACATACACGAGTAAAACAATGAACACAGAATTAGTAGATTTGATGAACATGGAATAATCAGTTTTGCTTTGAAGAAACCCCGTAGACAACAGGACCCCAACCAGTTTTTCATTCCACATTCTGGGGGCCTGTTTTAAACCATACAGAGACTTATTTAATTTACACACACATGTATCATTTTTTGAAAAATAACCCTCGGGAAGTGTCATGTAGACATCTTCATTCAATGAACCATATAGAAAGGCATTATTTATGTCAAGTTGGTAAAGGGGCCAGTCACGTTGAACAGCAAGGGAAATAACACACCGAATAGTAACCATTTTAACAACGGGGGAAAAGGTTTCATCAAAATCTATGCCTTCCCGTTGGCTATAACCCTTAGCAACGAGTCTCGCTTTATAACGATCTATTTAACCAGTTGATTTATATTTTATTTTATATACCCATTTGCAACCGATAGCTTTTCTGTTAGAGGGGAGGTCAACTATGTCCCATGTTTTATTTCTATTTAATGCATTCATTTCATCATTCATTGCATTAATCCAATTTGTGTCAAGACATGCCTCTTTATAGGTTCGAGGTTCAATACTTTTATTTAGACTCGTAGCAAAGGACTTGCCTTCGACTGAAAGATTGGAGTAATTTATTGTTTTTTCAATTCCATATTTGACTTTACCTTCGATGATAAAGTCATCAAGTTTTTTTGGAATAGAACTATGCCGAACTGATCTCCTAGGAGCTGTTGTATCAGAAGAACGATCATTTCCCTCAGAGGTATGATTGTGATCATGAACCTCCGATGATGATACAGCCTCGGCATTACCTCCACTAGTGCTGAAAGGTTGCTGAAAATCAGCCACGCCCTCTGTAACAGGACTGCCAACAGAGGGCTGCTGAAAGTCAGCCATACCTTCAGAGCCAGGGTTGCTATGTGGCTGAGATGCATCATTAGGAGCATCACTATTAGTCCCTCTTTCATCATTGGGATCACCTTCTGAAGGAAATCTTTCGGGTGTGTTTGAACAAGGGTCATCAAAACAATTTAAGTGAGTTAGTGTGGGAGGTGAATTTGACTCAGACTCATTTGGACCATGGTGATCTTTAAAAGGAAAAATATTCTCATAAAATTTGACATCCCGGAAAACAAAAACATTTTTTTATCCAGACTCCAAAGTTTATATCCTTTTTTATTATTGAGTAACCAACGAAAACACATTTTTGGGCATGACTTTCAAATTTGTTTGTGTTATTTAGCACAGTACAAAAACATAGACACCCGAATGATTTCAAGTGGACCAGAGAGGGAGTGAAACCAAACAACAGCTCATAGGGAGACCTACCATTCAGCACAGAAGAGGGGGTCCTGTTAATTAAGTAAGCAGCAGTCAACACACATTCAGACCAGAAGGATAATGGGACATTACTTTGAAAAAGAAGGGACCGAGCCACATTAAGGAGATGTCGATGTTTTCTCTCGGCAATCCCATTTTGTTGGGGAGTGTAGGAACAAGAGGTTTGATGAATTATTCCATTTAACCGATTAAATTCAGCAAATTTTGCATTTACAAATTCTGAACCATTGTCACTTCTAAACATTTTTACCTTAGAATTAAATTGATTTTGCAGTAAGTGTGTAAAGGTTTCAATATTCACAAAGACTTCATCTTTGTGCTTCATCAAGAACACCCATACAGCCCTAGAAAAATCATCGACAACAGTTAAGAAGTATCGAAAGCCTTCTTTACTTTGAAGTTTATATGGACCCCAAACATCTAAGTGAACGAAGTCACCTACATGATTGGATTTATGATTACTTAAAGGAAAAGGTTCACGATGTTGTTTGGCCTTGTGACACACATCACAAGGCTTGGAGGAACTAGAAGATTTAAGATTCAAATTCTGTTTTAAGAAATTCAGGACTTGATCTGATGGATGAGCAAGTCTTGTATGCCATAAATCCGAGGGCTCAACACTTAGAAAACACACCTTTGCGGTTTGTGTTGTGTCACCAAAAATATACAGCCCATCCACCTGACTACCAGTCACCAGGGTTTTCTTTGTGAGTAAATCCTGGATATGACAACAACGTTCATCAAATATGACACACATTTTGTTGTCACGAACGAGTTTAAAAACAGAAATGAGGTTAACATTATATTCTGGGACAACAAAGACATCTGTTAGAATAACCTTTTCGTTGATTTTAATGTTACCAATTTTTGTAACGGTAGCACTTGTTCCATTAGGGTGATGAACTTTAATTTTAAATTCAGTGACATCAATCGGGTTTAAAAGATTTTTATCACTCATAACCATATGTTGATTTGCCCCAGAGTCAATGATCCATTGTGTTAACAAGTTAGAGTTTAAAATCGAGGAAAAACTGAAAGTGTTTCCACATGAGGAGGAGTTCGAGGAAGTACCTCCAACATTGGAGGTACCAGGCGATTCTCCCTGCTTGTTGTTTAACAAACCTAGCAATTGGCTGATTTGATCAGCTGTAAAGGCTGTCAGGGCAGGGGATGAGGCAGAGTTGGTTCTGTTAGTAGCAGTGTTTTGGTTTTGTTTAGGACCTTGACTGGATCCAGAACCTCCCTTCTGTCAGTTTCCTTGTGGGTAACCAACAATCTCAAAACACCTTTCTATAGTATGACCAATTTTATTACAGTGAGAACATTTTAGATTTTGATTTGGACCTCTTGTATTTTTCTTTTTATTATCAAAAGATTGATTTGTTTTTGAAACAAAACCAACATTTACACCAGTTTGTTTGGAGGAGTTTGAATTTCTATGTGACTCCTCTCTTGAGATGATAGAGAAGGCAGTTTTTATGGTAGGTAAAGGATCCTTGGTCAGAAGATTGGTTCTTACAGGTTGGTAAACATCATCTAAACCCATAAGAAACTGCATTAGTTTTATTAGTTGATTAAAATCATTAAATTCTTTTGCAGCTTTACATGTACAGGATGGTAATTGAAGCATATTATCCATTTGTTTCCACATGGTGTTCAGTTTATGATAGTATTCAGAGACTGAGGAGCCATTTTGTTGTAAAGAGTTAATTTTTTGATGTAAGCCAAAGATTACGGATCCATCTATTCTATCATAGGTTTCTTTAAGTTCATTCCAGACTTCGGAGGCAAGTTTTGAAAACACTTGCCCCACATATAACTCCTCAGACACAGAGTTTAAAATCCAAGTGAGAACGATGGAATTACATCTTTCCCATTGCCCCACTAGCACTTCATCAGTTTTAGGTTTTTCACATTTGCCATTTATGAAACCGATTTTGTTTTTAACTTGTAAAGCGAGTTTCATGGCGTTAGCCCAAACAGTATAATTTTCAGTTCCCTTAAGTTTTATGTTAACAATGGTCAACACACATGAATCACTCGGATGAAGGTATAGTGGGTTACTGGGATCAAGTTTTCCAACCAAAGTATTACTGGGAATAATAGGGTAATCAGTTTCATCAGCCATTTAGTTATTTTAAGAGAACAACAAAGATATGCAGATCACTCAAGCAAGCGCAGATAAGACAGCCAAGATCAGAGCCAGGTTTTCACACCAATCACGTTGGTAGATCAAGGATTAATCAAGGCTGTGATGCAGTAAAAACACACAGAAAACAAGCACGCAAGTGATGCACACGTATTATCAATGCAGAAATAATCCAGATCAATTCCGGTACTCCTAACCCGGACAAGAATGCCTAGACACGACAATGATAAACAAGAAATAAAAGAAATAGAGAGAAGGGAACAAGAAATCCTCACAGCGGTTCCCTGTATCAGGGAGAAGACCAACCGAGCGACTAAGACTTGTAACCTTCACTTAGGGTTACAGTCTTAGATAAAGAGAAAAAGCAGCCTCAACCAGCTTCTTCTTTGCACCGTAAGATCCACAGATAACTTGAAGAAGATTCTTCACGTTTGCCCTTTTATGAAGAGACGATACACATTGGTGTTCGTATGCTTGATGATGCAGATCACACGAGCCAAGAGCGTCCACAAACAGATTATCCGAATGTTTTTCGGGTAAAGATACAGATTAGGGTTTGAGAAGAAAACCCTTACTCAATGATCAAGAGGGTAAATCAATCGAGAGTAACAGCGGAAGATCGCGATAACACCAGAAATCAGATCAACAATCGACCAGAGCCTTAAGCTCTGATACCATGTCAGAAATACAGAATCACAATGAAAAACTCTTGAAGAACAACAAACCCTAATCTCAAGAAATAACCAACAGTTACAAGACAACCTTCAGATCATCAATATGATGACCTAATAACAAAGATGTAAAGAAATATGAAAGCTATCATCAACACGATGATAGAGAACAAGATCATCCGAGAGAGCGAACGAGAGAGTTTGAGAGAGCGTGTATTGTGAATGAATCGTCTGCAACCACGAAGTCTTCAATTTATATGCGAACCCTAGAGCAAGCCCAACAGCAACATAGAGCAGCAGCCCATCAGCAATAGTCCAATCAGCCCATTAACCTACATATAAACAAAGCCCAACAGAAAACAAGAACAAAAACTAAAAGATATTGAATTATATTTTTAACAATTTTATATATCGATAGTCATCACAAAGGGTATGAGTGAATTGTAATGTTATGTTAATCTATTGCAGGGCCGGATCAACCGTTTTAGGGGCCTAAAGCGAAACAAAATTTTGGGGCCTTCTTCTAAATATCATATTTAAAAACTCTCCTCATTTATACGGGCTTGGTACCGTTAATATAAACAACAATCTTTATAGTTTGGCGGATTAAATTTTTTTTTTATGTATATGAAAATGTTTAAAGTAAATTTATTTTTCTAGCTTACGGGAGGCAACCTCTTTAATAAATAAGTCGAAATTAAATCCTTCTAAAAATTCTTTTTCAATTGATAAAGCAATTAATTCATTTAATCTTTCTTGAGACATCGTAGATCTTCAGTAATCTTTTCATCCATTTTAATTTAGAAAAACTTCTTTCTGCTGAGGCAACGGTTACCGAAATAGTTAACATAACTCTATATGCAATATATGCATTTGGAAAAGAATTGAACTTTTTAATATAATTTAGTATATTAAGAAGTCACAATCTAAAGGTATAATTTCTCATAAAATTCTTAGTTCTTGAAATAAATCCAAACCATTAATATCTAAGCTATTATCATGTTGTAAGGATTTTTCAAGATTGATACATTTTTTTAAACTTTCATCATTTAGATATTTTAACTTTTCTATACTAAATAAAAAACCAAAAATTATTTCAAACTCTTTAAATTGATCGAATCTACTTTTAGTTGATGAAATAGCTTGATCAATAATATACAAAAAGTAATCAAATTTAAAAGATATTATAGGAGTTCTTATGGTTTCATTATCAACATTTTTATCATATCGTTTATTTCTATGAATTATACGTATCTGTTCAAAAATAGGTTGTACATTCATTTCTAAAGCTATTTCTTTTGCGACAATCATAGCATTTTCAAATCATTTTTCTCTATATTTTTCAAAGAAATTAAGTAGTCCGTTTAATTGATATATAGCATCATCCATACACATGTCTTTTGATTATAAGTTTTTACTAACTAAATTTAGAGCAAATAAAATATGATACCAAATAACCATTCATTCAGAATTTCCCAACTCATGTTTCCTTACGTATTGGCCTCACTTTTAGTTAAGATTATGTACTAACATCATACAATGATAAAAGTGCATCTCTTAGTTGTGGAGCTTGATATCTAATTGCTTTAACACTTTCAACCCTACTTTCCAAATGTGTTTGTGACAATGACTTAATCGTTAGGTTTGGTATATGATCTTTTAAAAATTTTCATCTTTTAGGGGATGATAAAAAATATTATATGTACGTTATACAACTCCAAAAAATTCACTAGCTTTTTTACAAGACTTTGTCATATCACAAATTACTAAATTGGGAGTATAAAAAGCTCTTGGATTAACATCTAACAAACGTTTTGCACACCTTGATGTTTTCCTTTCATATTTGATCCGTTATCATAACCTTGTCCTCTAATATATTTATATCAAGCCTTATTTTGTTAATTTCTTCAACAATAGCATCGAAAAGACCTTCACCCGTAGTATCATCTGCTTTTAAACTTTTGTAGTTGTTACAAATTTAGCAAGGACCCTTTTGTGAGTTAACTAAAGCTTCTATTTTTTTTCTTTGTTTTTTAGAATAACTGAACTCATATTTTCGAATTCGATTTGACATGATAAGCAAATAATTATAAATTAAATAGCTTTAAGAATCTAAGTTCTAAACTATAAACCAAGTTTAAATCACAAGCGATCAACTAATCAAGTATAACCAACTAATTTCTTATTTCTAAACCTAATGACTTCAAATAGCTTCTTATTTCAGGATCACTATAATATTCAAAATTTAATATCTAAACTAAATTTAAAACACAAGCAATCACAATCAAGATTCAAGAAATTAGTAGTCAAGAACTCAACACCAAAAAGATCCAAGATTCAGGAACAATTAAATAAGATTCAAGAAGTTAGAAATCAAGAACTCTTACCAGATAGATTAATAGGAATAGGATGATTAGAATCCAAAACCGCAAGGAAAACCGCAATCAATCGCAGATTTCAAGATCGATGTTATTGAACCAAAGCGACTTCAATCGCAGTTTAGAATCCAAAATCACAATCAATCGCAGATTAGAATCCAAAATCGCAGACAGCGGCACCGAACCAAAGCGACTTGAAGATGAATCGCAGATTAGAATCCAAATTGAAGTTCAAGATCGATGTTACTGAATCGCACAAAAGATGAATCGCACAGAAGATCGATGTTTACCAAAGCTATATCAAGATCGATGTTACCAAAGCAACTTCAAGATCCATGTTACAGATTCGCAGAGACGTCACCGAATCGCAAAGAAGATGAATTGTAGATTCGCAAATGATGATGAAGAATCGAGATGAATCGCACAGAGGAGGCGACGAGCAAAGATAAAGAGGTCTGTTCCTTTTTTATGATGGTTGACGTTTCGTTGCTCAAGAAGAGGTGACAAGTAAAGAGAAGATGTCTTCGCTGCTCGACCGCTCAGCTTCTTACCTTCTTCCGGTTGCTTCCATGGTCAACATTTTCAATTCAAGAACATTGGGTTTGCTGCGTTTGTAGGCTGTCGCCTGCCAGGCTTGAAACGACTCAACAAGAGTTTTGTTTTAAATTAGGTTTTAAAATCTAAAGCCCATTAGTCACTCTGGCCTCTTGGATTTCCTAGCCAATATGTTTAAAAACATATCAAACTAAAGCCCACAAATTATATATATATATATATATATATATATATATATATATATATATATATATAATATATATATATATATATATATATATATATATATATATATATATATATATATATATATATATATATATATATAGGGGAAGGTTCAAATGAGAACTCTCTTTTTTTGTGAGAACTCTAGAAACCAATCTCAACCACTAGTTTTCAATGGCAAAATGGTAATTAACAAATACATAATAAAAAAAATTATAAAATGAAAAATAACATAAAAATAGAAAAAATAAAAACACAAAAATGTTCCCCTAGTTTCCCTCTTTCATAAAAAAAATTAAAAAAAGTTTATAAAAAATAAAAAAATCTCGTTTTTTACGAAATTCTATTTACACATGTGTAATACCGGATTTACACATGTGTAAATCCAGTATTACACATGTGTATTACCAGATTTACACATGTGTAAACAACGGATGGACAATTTTTTTAAAAAAAGTATATCAATATGGTAGGCGTTGGAAAGATAAAAAAAAATACTAAATTTTATGGTGAAATTTTTTTGGAAAAATGATGTCGTGAAAAAAAGTTATGAACGTTTTAAAAAAAGAGGGGAAATGGCATGTGATCAAGAATGAGTGGCTCATATTGGTTCCTAGAGTTCTCACAAAAAAATGAGTTCTCATTTGAACCCTCCCCTATATATATATATATATATATATATATATATATATATATATATATATATATATATATATATATATATATGTTATATGGGAGGGATCAAATGATAACTCACTTTTTTGTGAGAACTCTAGGAACCAATCTTAGCGACTAGTTTTCAATGACAAAATGATAATTAATAAAAAATTAAAAAAAATATAAAATGAAAAATAACAAAAAAAATGTTTCTTTCGTTTCCCTCTTTCACAAAAAAAAATTCCCGTTTTTTTACGAAATTCACTTTACATATGTGTAATACCAGACTTACACATGTGTAAATCCAGTATTACACATGTGTATAACCGGATTTACATATGTGTAAATAAAAGGTGGACCGTTTTAAAAAAAGTATATGAATATGATAGGCGTTGGAAAGATTAAAAAAATACTTAATTTAGTGATGAAATTTTTTGAAAAAAAATAACGTGAAAAAAAGTTATGGACAATTTAAAAAAAATGATGGAAATGACATGTGACTTGAATGTGATGTAAATTGTGTGGCTCGTATTGGTTGTTAGAGTTTTTATAGAATAAGGTGGTTGTCAAAATAACAATACCCTATATATATATAAGACCAATTATAATTTGGAGCCCTAAGAAAATAGGGGCCTAAAGCCATTGCTTTAGGGCTTGACCATTGTGCCGCCCATGATCAATTGTTGTCCTTATTTGTATAGATTATTATGTTTATGTGATAACTAGTATATTGGATCCAACAACTATGGTAGCATGCCTATTAATTGAATAAATGCGACTATTACATAAACATCGGTTTTTAAGGCTATAAAAAGAACTGTCTTTAGCATTAGCCTCTATATATACAAGCATGCATAGCAGTCAGAGAATTTCACTAATTATAACCTTTTACATATTGATGTAAATAGAAAAACAAGATAAGCAATTGAACATGTTGATTCACAAATAATACAAGAAATAATTCTTCTAACTATTATTGATTCACAAAGAGTATCGATAATCAAGAAATTCACACACTTGTGATAGGGAAAAAATGTTTTTTCATAAACTTCAAAAATTATCATCTCCCCATGTTTACAAGAACATAAAATGTATGACAGAATTCGAATAGGACTCAAAACATAAACGGACCAAAACCTGGGTCATAAACAAACTCCAAACAAAACTAGAAATAACATTAAAAGTTAAAAAACTCATAAAATAAGTCGTTCTTGGCCGGAGTGACATCAGTTTGTAGAAACGTGCTCCTCAATCCAATGGTCGTTTTGACGGGTTGCACACCGAAAATAGATTTTTCTAACCCAAGTTATGACCATTTTAGTGAGGCTCACTTGAAGAAGCAATCCTAGGGCTTTAAATGCAAGATGGCTTGCTTCTCTACACTTAAGCCCACACTGCATATACACCTCATTTAGTGTTGTTTTGGTTAAGTGTCTTATGCTTTTGAGCTCATGTGTTTATTATCGTTTTACATCTAAGTATGCAAAAATAATGGATTGTAAAGTTGTTATATATAACCGCTGCCTTGATATAAAGTTTTTTTTTCCTTTTTTGTTTTTCTTTTTTGTTTCTAGAGTATCCATTAACGTGTGAATCAAATAGATTCTCAATAATATTTATTAATCTTATTATGGGTTTTACTAAATTTTAAAATTTTATTCTTTAGAATATTATACGCTTGCACCTTCATAGATGGTTGGAATGTTACATACTTGTACATATTCTACCAACCAGTTAACTTAAGTGGAGCAATAAGGACAATATATATTTCTTACCCAGAAATGTATTTCTATTGTTATCAAAAGGTGCGATGGACGTGAAAATGCCTAATGACAATCAAATCAACTTGGTTAGTCAATAAGTAATGAAAAAGCTTTTGTCTCTCCCACATATTGTGGTCAAGCTAATTGGCCATGCATGCTATGTAATAGATAAATCTTTGTCTTCTTGAATACCATTAAACAAAGGTGTACTCTTTTGCTATCATGTTTATACAAATTTTAGTTTAAAGAATATGGTTATGATGCTTAAAACCAATTATAAGACCTCCCAAAATTAGAGTCTTACATTTTCTATGTGAAAACTAATTTTAACCATATAGTGAAAATTGTGTTTTATTAATTATAACCATGTTGTTTTACAGATATAATTATTTTGGTATCATTATAATTGTGTTATTTTATCAATATAGTGAGCATTATGTTGTATTTTTCATGCCTAAATGTGTGCAAATACCCCCGCCCATAAAACCAGCAACGTACACGTGACTCGTTCTCAATTCATTCTTATTTTACCCGAACAAAACCAACTTTCTAGAATACCAAACCTTTTTTGGCAACCAATTAAACAACCATTCTGTGATTATCATCATTTGACACAATAAAATTACACATAAACATTATCATCTACAACCTAATTTATTATAGCTTCTTATTTTTATACTCATTATTAATTCCATATTACATTCTAATTTCCAACTGCATTATGTTGAGTATTTTCCTGGTTGTGATTTCGACCAGACGTGACTCTTGTTGAATTGAATTGTTAAACAAACTTAGTATATCTCGGTGATGATGTACTAAAATAGAATATTGGGACCGAAACCAAAAAGGCAAGGTTTCAGATATGTGTTATTTATAATAAATAATTTAGCATAAGGATATCCCAAAAGATTAATTTATGTTTTTTTACCGCAAATCCAAAAAGCTAATGCTTATAATTCAATTTTTTCTATATTAATTATAATTAATAACTTCGGATATGTCTAGAAACATCAAAGGGAAAAAACATTAAGATGATATATGATATATGGAATCAAATTTTATTTTACCTGTTAGCAAAACAATAACTTTAATTGATGATGTATTGATTTTGTAATTGTACTAAATATAAAATATGGATATCAAACAGCTTCAAACACGGAAATATGTGTGCATGTCAAATGAATGGAATTTTTAAAAGTCATCCTTACAGAATTGATTTGTTTCACAATTCTATCTATTCTTTTAAAAATATTCATCAGTGAAAATTAGTAAAGAATGATATATAAGTTGCCTACGGGACATCCTTGTTGATAATAAGTGTCATCGCTAAACAATAAATTCAAAAAGTGTTTAATAGCAATTGATTATAAACAAAATATATATATTATACATTTGTTATTGGGAATTATTAATTAAAAAAACATTAAAAGATCGTCCATTCTTGGTTTTAATTTAAGAGATGTTAACCTTAAACAGGAATTTTGGTAAAGTTGTATTTCAATTTTCTTCCTCTTTAAGCGAGGTCACTAAGGAATTCTAGATTTCTAGTTAACCATCGGTCAAGTAAAATTCAACAAATTTACTTTAAAGTATATATCTTGAACATAAAAAATAATTAATTTGAATAACCTAGAAAAAGTGGTATTTTCTCTTTAATCATACACCACATTTGATATATTCTTATTACGGTAATTTGGATTTTAGTAATCCACACTATTACCTATTGATCGATAATAAATAATTCATATTATTAATTTAGCCGGTAATACTTCCATTTTTACATTTATTACTAACAACAATATCAATTATATAAATTTCAACTTTTTACGTTTGATTTAAGCTCGATTTCAGTCGCAATAATGATTATAAACATAATAAAGAAACATACAAGTTAAACTGAGCCTAAAATAAATAAAAATCAAACGTAAAAATTTGAGAATTATATCACTGGTACTGTTTTTTGTAACAATAGTGAAAGTTGAGAGTCTTGTTGTTCAAATTAATAATATGGATTATTATCAACCAATAAAAATAGTTTGGGTTATTAAAATCCAATTTACCTTATATTAAAAATGTATTTTTTCCATCGTGTCTTAATTGGTCAAGCATAAATTCAAACGTGATATTACATTGCGAATAAACATTAATCCACACATTATAGGATAAATTTACTAAACGTAAATCTACATTGTAAAATTAGCTACTTTTATATACAAATATGATTGCAGTTCAATATAAATTCACATGTGAACTAGTGTTAATTAACAAGTGAATCTAATAATATGATCAAACATTCTCAACCATCGGAACCACAAATTATTGACATAAAGGTAAAGAGTTAATAAACAAATATAATAATATTTTTCGTTAATTTGGTTTTCTGTTAATTTAAAAATAGGTTAAACTTATCTCATGAATTTCATCAAGCACTTGATGCTAATAAAAAGGTATGAAATTAAATTATGTACTCAAAACTCACAAGCCTCCTCCCATACCTAAAATAAGAAACTGAATTGTTGGTAAAAGATTCAGGAGGCCTTTATAGTTTCTTAATCGTTCTAAACTCATGAATCTTAAAGGAAAATAATGTAAAGGGTAGGTTAAAAGTTTGAAGGCTATAACTTCATCTCCATCATTAACATTGATTTGCATAATTTTATAATAAAAAAGCGTCAACCTAGATTTAGCAATTTTAACCAAACCGAAAAGGGATGGATAACTATTGCGCCACTATACTAAACCACTATGTCAACCAATTTCGAAAACCACCACCACTTTCATTTGAAATTGAACCCTGATATGATATTACGCATATAAGTGAGAAACTTAACAAGAAAACACATATAAAAGGAACATAGATCAAAACATACTAATAATATTTAAAAAAAATCTTTAAGCCGTTGACAGACTTCAGTACATTAACATCTTGCTATGATTTATAATAGTTTAAATAAACTGAGGCGACTATAGAGGATTGTGATGGTATCGACTAGTGTAGCATGTCTAGGGTGATGGTGGTGAAGGCAATGGATGATGAAGACCGAATGGAGTGGGAAAAGGAGGAAGGTGATGGTGGTATAGGTAGGTAGGACTGGCCCAATTGTAGAAATGACCCAAGCTAGGGCTTTGGGCCTCCTAAAACTATAGGGCCTCCAATTGTTTACCCAAACCTAACAATATGTATGGCCTCTCAAGCCCAAGGATTCACAGCCCTAGAATTGTAATGTGTAAAGCGGGAGAAGGGGGGTTCAGTGTGTTCATCCTTAATCGCCCCCCAATCCCCAATATGTCTATCCGACTATCCTCATGGGTGACTTTTCAGTTTCACTCTCGAGATCATCAAGCAATAAGTATTTTAAGTATTGACTTTTCGACAGCTTCAAGCATGACTGTGACTTTGCGAGTAGAAGTCTGCAGTCGACCCCATTCAATTAAACCTACGAATCAGCCGGCCCTCAGCCCTGCTTGCGAACCCACAGTCTACAGTCTTCAAATCAACCTACAGTCTACAATCGACCACTCTACCCCTTCAATTCAACATTGCGACAGATCATCAGGTGACAAGCGTTCAAGAATAGTTGCGAGTATCGATTTGTGATTTTGTGGTTAACTAGATATTACGATTAAGAAGGCCAGAAGGGTTATCGATTGGTGATTTTGTGGTTAATTCAATGAACTCAGAAGGGTTGTGTATTGATTTGCTCCCTTCATCAGGTTAGTTTTCTTGTTTCTTATTCAAGTGATATATTGATTTTTTATGAAATCTGAATTGGTTATTTGGTTAATTGTTTTGCATCTGAATTGGTTATTAGTTTTCTGTTTTTAGATTAGTTTATTTCATTATCTCATTGCTTGAATCTGTCAATCTGATATTCTGATGACTTGATTAGTTTACACTACATTCTATAACTAGGAATTGTAACTTGGTTGCTTAGAATTATTCAATTTATAACAATATCAAACCAAATCCGTAAGTTTGAATGTGGTGCATCAAAAAGGGATAAAAAGGCGAAAAGAGAAGCTTTAAATGAATCATTAAAAGGGTCAATGTTAGAGGACTAGATTATGAAAATGGATCAAATATGAAAGAAAAACACTAAGGAGTGCAAATATGATTATTGGATATTAACCATAGAGCCTTTTACACACCATGTGGTTGTCATAGTTTAAATTTAGTAATTAGTGATATGGCTAGTTGTTGTAGATACGCTAAGGATTTTTTTTGGAATAACACAACGTATTTATTCAATGTTTTCATCATCCACTAAAAGGTGGAATATATTACAAAATTATATACCTAAGCTAACTCTAAAATCATTATCTCAAACACGTTGGGAAAGTCGAATAGAAAGTGTTAATGCAATTCGATTTTGATGTGGGCCCAAGTGTAGATGAGCAAGCTTTAGTCTTTTTGGAGGCCCAAGATCGCTTATCAAAAGGGGCTTCACTGAAACGGCCATAACTTGGGCTAGAAGTCTCCGTTTGGGGCCTGCGACCAGTCAAAACGACCGTTGGACCGAGGAGCCCGTTTTCACAAACAGCCATAGGCGGTTTGGGTCATCGTTTCGGCCTAAAAACTGCTTATTTTATGAGTTATTTACATTTTTGTCTTATTTTTACCTTTTGTTGGACTTTACATTTGGCCCAGTTTTTGGCCCATTTATGTTTTGTGGCCTATTTGACTTTGGTTTCCTTTCTTTATATGCTTGTAAGAGATGGGTGAATTATCATTGAAGTTTATTAAAAAAAATCTGTTTTTCTCTTTATCACTGTGTGTGTTAGTGTAAACCTTGATTATCGGTATTCTTTGTGAATCAACGATAGTTAGAAAAATTGCTCCTGGTTTTCTCGTTGAATCAACAGGTTCAATTATCTATCTTTCTGTTTCCAATTGTATCAGATTTCAAGCTCCACAATTAAGAGAAGCTTAATTTATTGGACTTATATGATGAGATTGATGATGCTAAACTTCAAAGTGAGGTTAAGACGTTAAATATGAATGAGTTTGATAGTTTTGGATTTTTATTAGGAATGATTATTTGGTATGATATTTTTATATGTTATTAATATTATTAGTAAAACCTTACAAGCAAAAGACATGCATATTAATGATGCTATAAATCAACTAGATGGACTTATTTGTTTTTTAAGAAGTATAGAGACGAGGGATTTGAAAAAACTATGATTGTAGCTAAAGAAATTGCTTTAGAGACGAATATAGAACCTGTTTTTCGTGATAAACGACTTATTCGTAAAATAAAAAGTTTGATGAAAATATTGATAATGAAACTATAAAAACACCAATTGAAAGTTTTAGAACCGATAACTTTTTATACATTGTAGATCAAACAAGTTCTTCACTTAAGGGTAGATTTGAACAAATTAAAGAGTTCGAAACTACGTTTGGTTTTTTGTTTAGTATAAAAAAGTTAAAATGGGTCGATGAAGAAAATTTAAAACAGAAATGTAGTTTTTTGAAAATACTTTGAAATATAATGATAATGTAGATGTTGATGGTGTGGATCTATTTCAAGAATTAAAAATGTTAAGAGAAATTATACACTTAGAATTTGACAAAATGATTGATATACTAAATTATATTAAAAACTTTAACTATTTTCCAAATGCATTTATTGTCTACTGAGTTATTTTAATAATTCCCGTAGTTGTTGCTTCTGCGGAACATAGTTTTCCAAATTAAAACTTATAAAAAAATTATTTATGATCTACTATGTCACAAGAAAGATTAAACAGTTTAGCTCTTTTATCGATTGAAAAAGAATTTTTAAAAGAATTTGGTACGAAGTATTTATTAAAGATTTTGCATCGAAAAAGCTAGAAAAATAAACTTAATCTAAATATAATTATACAAGCACAATAAATAACTTAAAAAAAATTATCTCCGCCAATTGTAAACTTATTAGTTTATTATTGACGGTTCCAAGCCCAGATAAAAGAGGAGGGTTTATATCAATATTCTTTTGAGGGCCTCATATTTTTTGTTTGCTTTGGGCCTCCAAGATGTTAAGCTGACCCTGTTTATAATAGACTAATAACAACATCATATAATCCAAAGTTAAAGTTATTACTAAATAGGTTTTATAAATCAAAGGATTTCTACACAAATAGAACTTTTCCAAACTAAAACAAACTAGTATTAAGCCACCCGCATTGCGGGGGCGTAAAACTATGCTAAATAGCACAAAAAACACAGCACCGTTAGCGACCACCAACCAAAACGTAGAACCCAGGACACACCGCCGTTAGGCAAAACGTAAACCATATAAAACAATAACTAAGTTGATCTTGGACCAGCGCGTTGCGACGGTGCCGTTAAAACGGGAAGAAAAATAAGCGTAAAAACGTTGAATTATATACGCATAGTGCAACATGTTAACTCGTAAAATGTATACTGAAACGTAAAACAAAAATTTTTAAAATAGAAAAAGTATAGAGACCAAAGTTAAAAATAAACAAATATTTGAGTTAAATTGTAAAAGATGTAAACGTGTTGTGTTAAAATGAAAAAGTTAAAGATTAAAAAGAATAAGAAAAAAGTTGGGTACAACCCCTAAAGCATGTTGTACAACCCATAATGCATAAGAAAGTTAGTAATTAATATATACTAGAATTAAGCCCCCCGTGTTGCTGAACAACCATGTCAAGTAACACCAAGGACACATCACCGTTAGGCAAAATGTAAAGCATATAAAATAATAAGTAAGTCGATCTTGGACCAACGCCTTGCAATAGGGTGTTAACTCACAAAATATAGACCGAAACATAAACGAAATTTGCGGACCAAAATTAAAAGTAAAACAATGTTTGAGCTATATTGTAAATGATGTAAAAGTATTAGGTTAAAATAAAAAAACAAAATATAAAAAAAATAAGACAAAAGATGGGTACAACTCATAAAGCATGTTGTACAACTCATAATACATAAAAAAGTTAATAATTAGTATATATATAATATGTCGATGTTATTAATAAAACTAATTAACTTAGTGGGTGTACAAAAAATGTTGGAAGAATCTTCTTTAAATGGAAGTCTTTACATATGTTGTTAAGTCTTCAAGCGTAATAATGCACTTTAGTGCATGATTAGACCAAATAGATACTTGATAGAAGTTTTCAAACACGGTACTAAAAATGTAGGAAAACACATTCCAAATATATTTTCAACTTTGATGGCTTATAAGACATAACTTAACAGTCAAATACTAGAAAAAATGCTTGAAAAACTAAATAAAATGATAGAAATTGGAGAAAGACAAGTGTTGCCTAGAGGTTCGGGTTTAGATAGAAGACTTGGCATTTTTAAACATTTCACCTAACCATTGTATAATTATTGATCTCCTACTCTTTAAACACATGTCACATTAAGAGAGATATCAAATATTAGCAAGAGAATAGGTGTGCGAGTCATGTTACTTTAATATACTTTCAACCACTTATGTTATAAATATTAATCCTTATGTTAGACAAATCAGGGAGAAGCCATTTGTGATCTTTACCATTCTTAGAGACAATGTTTTAAACAAAATTTAAATATATTGAAGGTCTTTGAATAAAATGATCATGTTGTTTGTGGTTGGTTTGTTAAATGTGTCTTGTGAGTTATGTTGATTACGAAATAACCTAATCAGAATTACACAATGACCTAAAAAAAACGTAAAAAAATTACATATTCAGCATTGTGTTATTTGAAAATCACCATTTTAAAAAACACAATGCATAACACAATAGACAACATTAGACACAATGGATAACATAATGACTAACACTAGACTCGAGGATTAGCAATAGACACAATGAGTTGCTTAACGAGGATTGCAAAATGACGTGATCAAGATTACACAATGAAGTAAAAAAACATAAAAAATTACATTTTCAGCATTGTGTTATTTGAAAATCATCATTTTAAAAAACACAAATCATAACACAATAGTTAGCATTAGACACAATGACCAACATTAGACTCGACAATTGCAATAAACACAATGAGCTGTTTGACGAGTATTACAAAATGACCTGATTAGAATTACATAATGACCTGAAAAAAATATAAAAGAATTACATTTTAGCATTGTGTTATTTGAAAATCATCATTATAAAAAAGACAATGGTTAACATTAGACACAATGAGTAACACGATTACTCGCATTAGACTTGATTATTAAAAATATACACAACGAGCTACTTGATGAACATTACACAATGACTCGATCAGGATTACACAATAAACTGAAAAACGTAATAAAATTACATTTTTAGCATTGTATTATTTGAAAATCATCATTTCTAAAAACACAACACATAACAAAATGGTCAATATTAAGCACAATGATCTGATTAATATTACACAATGACCTGATATTACACAATGAACTGACGAATATTAAACGATGAGGTGAAATAACGTGAAACAAACTTCGTTTTTATATACCAAGATTATAGTGTTTTTTAGAATTAAAAACGCTTGTTTTATAGTGTAATTTAAAAAATAATAATAATGTATTTAAAAGTTACGAGCGTTTAAAAAAATATGTAACTTGAAAACATGGTTAAGATCAAAATAACCTTAGTCTATAATTTAAAGTTTTAATTATTTATCATTATGTTATCGAATTCTTTTAACCATTGGTTTTAAGAATATAATGGATTATAATACTTCTCAACCTTTTTAGTTTTTTTTTATTTTTTATAATAACCCCACCACAAGTGTTGATTTGTATAACCTAACCCTTTGTTAAATATAGTGGCCGCTTAACATAACAATTATTGCACTAGGCTACTCAAGGGGCGTAGGCTTGAACTTCCTTGCTGCAACTCATTTTTGTTGCGATTTTCTACCCTTTTTTCTAAACTTTTTTCCTTGTACTTTCTTATTTTTGTTGCTTCAATTCGCAACTGATATAAAGAAAATAGAAAAAATCGAATTGTTTCATAAAAAGTGTGTATGAAATTAAAACTTGTAACATGTGTAGAAGATAAAAAAATATGAATTATACCTAAGATAAATATAATTCACATATTTTTTAGCTTAGACAAGTAAAGTAATTTTGATATAACTAAACAAAAACTAGATATAATCTTTTTGTTTTCTTGAAAGTTAATAACTTTAAATACCGAAAATGGCTTTTATAGTATGTAATTCAATTCATAAAAATAAGAATTGCATTCTTCCTATATTAGCATTCTCGGTTTCTTTTCGTCACTCCTATTTATACCCCTTCTTCCTCACCTCACTTCACAACTCATTCTCGATTCTCTCTTCACCATCTATAATGCTCGTTAGTGATCTTCGCGAACACATTGGAATGGAAACCTCTCTTGATCTAAATACTTGTAATGGTACTGGTACTGATATTGATACTTACACTTACATTGCACCGTCTAAGCCATGTGGAATGACCAAAAGGAGATCATCATCAATGAATGGGAGGATCATGAAGGAGCTCCCACCGCCGCTGCCAATCCAAATGTCAACGGTGTTGAAGCGGTACTACACCGAAGACAGGCGGTTGATCATTGCGGAGGAGAAGGTTGAGAGTCCTAAATATCAGTTCACTGCCAACAGATCTCATGGTCGTCTCACTCTCCAACTTGTTGAGTGTGGTGCCAAGGTGACGGTGGGTGGTGGTGGTGGTGGTGGTGGGTGTTTTGGATATAATGCCGTCGTGAAATTTTTGCCTAGTGGACCGTGTTTGGTGATTGATCAGAATCAACACTATGTCATCACGCCAGTTCAGATATAGCAAGGTTAAATTGAATTCATATATTAAAGTTTTTATTTTGTTTTTTACTCTTTTTTCTTGAGAATTTAATAAAAAGAATCCTTTCTTTTCGGTTTTATTTCGAGGTGAAAATATGTTGTTTCATTTTTATTATTTTAACTTTTATTTCACCCGCAAATCCAATTAACAAATGAGAAGACACATTACTAGAAAACTGGATAATTGGGACGTATTTAGAATTTTAGACCCCTTTTATGAGGTTTATTGATAAAAGTTCTTTTAAATGTTTTGTTTTTTTCTTTTGAACAACTGGGAGTTTTTATTATAAGAAAGATAGTAAAAAAAATAGATTACATAAACATTACAATTAAAATTAGACCAAGACTCTCAACCTAAACTAACACATCTCCTTTTAGTTTAGTTTTAAATGTTTTGTACTAATGCATATTTTAATTTGGAACTTCAAGGGTTTTACAAATTGCATTTAACTAAAGAAAGATAGTTGGGATAATTAACGCACTAATCAACAAACAGTTTCTTTTGCATAAATTTATTTCCCATTAATTTTATATAAATAAATTTTCTTTGAGGTTTTATAAGTGTTATAGATTTGATCATGTAAAAGATACTATCTCTAACTCATAAATTCAACGAAAGTATTTTGGATTCTTTTTATATTTGGTCACCCGAATAATGGTACCCATCGATATATCATATTATATTATATATTGTATTGTATTAATATTAAACAACAACTTAAGGCCGTGAGAGACTTTACTATAGCTATGGGGCTGTTTGAAATGGCTAACAAAGCTTCCGATCATTGACTGGCTAACTTGGTCAGCTAGTAAGCGCATTCGATGTTACCGACCTCGTGACTCACCCAGTCCCAAGCTGCTGACCGAAACCAAAATCTCCTCTTCACTAACCAAAACCCTCCACCCTCTACTCTTCACATACCGCTCCCCTCCACCGTCTCCTCTTCATCGGCCGCCCTCCCTCCCTCCGCCGCGCTCCAGACTTCACCAGTGGCCGAAGACAGAGGCTAAATGACGCCCATGCTGCTTTCCACCTCCATTGCAGACTTAGGGTAGTGGGTTTTGGTTTTTGATGGTGAAGGTAGTGGGTTTTGTGAATGTGAAGAGTGTTGGTTTTGGTGAAAGAAAGTTACAAAGTGAAAAATGATAATGTGAAGAGTGTTGTATTAAATGTAAATTTGTCTTTTCTAATATTTTTAAGATAAAAACAATGTAAGCAAGAATTAATGGTTATACATTTTCATCTTGTTGGTGATAAGACGACAAAGTATATACTCATAATTCTTCTAATAATAATATTTTTGATAGGTCAGGTTCACCACATAATAACTAAATAACTATAATATTATCATATATGAGGTTAATTTAAAGTCTGGTATCGTTTTACATGTAGTGACAAATATTTTGATTACATTGTATGAAAATAAAAATGTAGTAGTAGTAATATTATTTCTTTTGATAAAGATATACTATTTTCATACCCTAATTATGTCAACTACTTGAAAGAATATGATTAAAACAATCCATCACCTAATAACTAAATAGGTATATTGTTATTACTAAATCAGATATCCGTATTTTACACAGGATGAAAAAAACAATAAAATACATAAATTTATAAAAACTTGCCATTAATATAATTCATATTATTTCATGTAACAATTCAAAATAAAAGTCCTTATAACAGATTATAATATGTTTCTAAAAATCAAATTCAAAACTTATAACGTATATTAAATAGCAACATGATTGCTAAAACTAAGTTTATAGTTTTCCTTATTTGACCACAAATGTTTGATGGAGTTGTCTTGTTGGTCCCTCAAATTTACTTTTCCTTATATTTATATATATATATATATACATATATATATATATATATATATATATATATATATATATATATATATATACATACATACATATATATATATATATATATATATATATATATATATATATATATATATAAAATATAGTAGCATGTAATTAATTTGTTTTTTACTTATGAAATAATAACACTTTTTTTCATAACTTTATATATTATATATTAATAAATCAGTAGCATCTAATTTGTTTTTTTCTTTAAAAAAAATATTTTCATAACCTTATTTATATAACATTTATAAAATTTTAAATATATCGTTTTGACATTCTTTAATTTTCTAAGATTTGATATGAATTTTATTTAGAAGCGAGATGTGTTAACTTCACAAGGTTTAACTGATTCCCGCCGCTCCGCTCGAGAATTTTACTAGTTATTATTGATATTAATACTAATATTAATATTAATACTAATATTAATATTAATACTAATATTAATATTAATACTAATATTAATATTAATATTAATATTAATAATTATATTTATATTAATAATATTATTAATATTCACCTATATGCTGTAAAAAGCAAAGTGAATAAGTAGTATACTTTCTGAGTTTTACCTTTTACACTTTGGTCCTCGGTCTTGTTTTATATGCACGCGATTGTTGTGGCGGTGGCTCTATTTAAGGTTTTATGGTGGTGGTCGGCTGTATCAAAGGAGACGATCGTGAGACATGAGACACAAATGCAATTTCATAAAAATTTAAGACACCTAATACAAGTTTTTAAGCATTAGGTACATGTGTTATATGTAATCATTCCTATTTTACCCCTCATTTATTAAACTTCTTATAATCAATACATTAATTAATTAATTTATATTATTAATACATTATTTAATAATATGAGATTATTTAATTCAGTACATTATATATTTCATTATTTATAATAGTTTAAATTAATATTTAAAATTATTAATAAGTGTTATCTTATTTGAATACTTAACTATATAAGTAAGAATACTTTTATAATAATAATAATAAAATTTATAAGTAAGTAGTATCTAATTTTAATACTTAACTATTTACTTATCAAATATGTTTATAGTAATGATGATAATAATAATCTACAAGTGTTTTGTCTATACTATTATATTAAACGTATAAGAATAACATACTTGTAATATACTTAAATCGTGGGAGGAAAAGGCAGAAAAGTGAGCTCACCCAGGCAAATCCACTTCTAGTTATCTTGTTCCTGGTCAAGCTCATGTACCTTCTCCTTACTCGCATCCTCCCTAATTATAGTAACGTAAGGAGGGGCCACCATCAATTGAATACGTGTCTCAAAGAGAATGAGGTCTAGGGGTGCTCAAAAAATCCGATATCCGAACCTATCCGAAATCCGATCCGTATCCGAATAAATCGATCCGAATCCTTATTCGGATATTCGGATCGGATCTCATTCGAATCCGAATTCCTTATTCGGATTTTGAATCGGATTTCGGATATTACAATTTTTTTATTCGGGTTATTCGGATTATTCGGATATCCAAATAATCCGAATAAGACTTCAACTATATTAATTTCTAGCCAAAACTTATTACTCAACTATCTATTATGTTTTCAACTCAATACACATGATATTTACACATTCTAGTCATAGTCTTATATAATTATGCAATAATCGACCGTCGTTCAAAATTAGAGATTCTAATATTTCTGTTTCATACAATTACCTATATGTTTTAATTTTAAATTTGCATACATTTTCATTTTTTTTTATATATTTTATTGTGATTTCCAACCTATAAAATATTAAAAATTAAAAAATTAGCAATAAAAATAAAAAATTGTTATTTGGTTTATTAGGATTATTCGGATAAATTCAGATTATTCGGATATTATCCGAATCCGATCCGAATTAAATTCAGATAGATTCGGATCGGATAAAAAATTCCTTATTCAGATCGGATCGGATTTCGGATAGGGTCCTGAAATTTTCAAATCCGAATAATCCAATCCGAATAATTCGAGTAATCTGTTATCCGATCCGATGAACACCTCTAATGAGGTCTAGCACCCCATCGAGAAAGAGTAATCCCAGTTAAGAAAAGCTACCCTAGCAGAATGGGGTAAGGCATACTACCTTCCTCTCCTCTGACTCCATTTATCATAGAAAAAAATAAGAGCGAAGGAGGTTCTGAAAGAAAGAAACGCGTTCGTGGAGGCAACCCAAAGGAAGAGCAAAAAGAAGGTTGGGTGCTTGTGGGGAGTTTCTAATTTTTCCATATTTAATAAATTTCTCCTAATTAATACATTATTTAATAAATATTTATTTTAATGCTATCTTATTTGTAATACTTTAAATTAATATTAATATATACTTTTATTATTTATATTATTATAACTTAATACTATTTGATTTAAATATTTTTATTTAAATACTTAAGTTTATAACTATTAAATATTTATATAGTAATACTAATAATATTACCCAAATATATTTGTGTTTAATGCAAGTCGGAAAAAAGACTCGATAACACCCGACATATCACTACATATAACAAATAGAAAAGATTATGATTAGTGAAGGTAAAGTTTTTCTCAATATCACAATAATAATTTTTTTTTTCTACAAACTAATAAAAAGCCTATTTTGTTTTTTTTATAATTTTACATTTAAACCTTTAAGGATTTTTAAAAATTAAACACAACACTTTCTCTCTTTCTTTTTTTTTCAAATTGATACCTACTCATTTAAAAAAAATTATACATGAGCATTCGAGTATGTCAAATTTACATTTAATAACATGAATTTTTTTTAAAATTTTATACTTAAACCTTCGAGTTAGGTTAAATTTAAATTTATTCACCTGATCTTCTTTTTAAATATTATATTTGAGCATTCGAGTTATGTCAAATTTACATGTAATCACTTGAATTTTTTTTCAAGTTTATATATAAGTATTCGAGTTTTGTCTGAATTTCTTTTAACCAATTTATAATAAAGCTCGTTAACTATAATTAAGTGACGATTTACGTATTCGTATTTTTCTTCTTTGTTTGAGTTATTTATTTTTTATAGTTTTTTCTATTACACTTTTTTATCAGTGTTTTGTACGCAATTTTTTTCAGGTGGTTAGTACTAACGTATAAATTAGCAAATTAAATCTTTCAACTTTTGTAACTCTAAAAACTATCACAGTGACATTCTCGTATACACTAAAACTATACCGCGCCAAAGCGCGGGTCTAATCCGCTAGTTTAATTTTCAGAGCCTTAGGAAATTCATGTGCCGGGCACATGTCCTATTTTTGTTTTAAATTAGGCATTTTGGTCATTATGTTAAAAAATTCAATTCATTGTATCTAATACGTTGATTGTGTCAAATATTAGTTCGATGTATCATATAATTTTGAGTAAATTACAAATTTTATCTTTTATGTTTAAAATTATAGATCTTGTGCTTAAACTTTTATAATTTCACTGCGTGTTTTTTGATTGATAACTTATCACACTTTATGTCCTTTCAACTAACAAAATTTAACTTTTTCTGTTATTTTTGTGTAAATGACAGTTTTACCCTTATTTCTTAAAGGACGAAATCTGTAATTTTTTACTACTCTTTTCTTCTTTATCTTTTTATTTTATTTACTTTATCCTTTTTCATACACTTTTTATTTTATAATCTTAAATATTATTACTTAAATATATTTAATTTTTATATAAAATATACTTTTATTAATAGTTTCTTTAGTTATTATTGTCACACCCCAACCTTGACGGCGGAATCGTCGAGATGTGAGAGTTTAGATTGTTCACAGCCACATAATGCTATCTTTAAATGAAAATATTATTATTATAAGTTTCAAAAGTATGCAAGTTACAACCATGAGTCTCAAACAGAAAATAACATAACATAAGATATACCCAAGGCAAATTTTATTTATTAATTTCGGTCCAATCCTAGATGTTAGCAAACTTCAAAAGATGACATCAAACTTGAGCGTTTTCTGAAACATGTTAAAAATAGGTGAGTTCCCAAGGGTTTAATATTGTAAGGCCCCGTTCCCGAGACACTTACAGTTGGATCCTCATCCACATAAAACATATAATTCCATTTGTATTTCGTAAAACATCGCAGCGGAAACATTTAAAACTTTCTTCCATTTTAATATAATAGCTTTTGCCAAATAATACATCGTTATCCAATTACAAAATCCAAGTTGCATTACATCACAAAAGCATTATAAATGGATGTCATCCCAAAAGAGCCGAGTAGCCCCGCAATGCCATCCTCAGCAACATTACCTGCCAACTAGAAACATATAAAAAGTCAGTGTTGCTGAGTGAGTTCTAGTTTTATAATAAAACATACTTTACTTTCATTAAAAACCGGTTCGTTACTTTTGCATGATCACACATCATACGTACACGTAGATAATATCATTATTATCTTCATTATTCGTTCTTTCTTTCACTTTTCATATCTTCCGTACCAATACCATATGCTACACCCCAAACTATATGGTTACTGGGCCGAAGTCTATAAATAGATAGCTATATATGGTGCCGCAGTACCGGGGTAAGCGGTAGAGGTTCTATATAAATGGTCGATCATAAAGGCGGACCCCGATGTGCATCCTCCTGGGGTCGCTAACCCACACACCGTTGGACTAACACCTTTCATTGGGCGTGTTTCTTCCATACATTTGCTTGCAAGCCTTTCATTACTTTCGTTCATTTATGCATGCATTCTTTCATTTCATTCTTCTTTTCATTATCTTCCACTTTACATTACATAATACTTTTTGTTCATTCCTTTAACATTCAAGAAAAGTCACAGAAGACAATCAAATAAAACAAGGAACATATTAAACGTACAACGTCATCATACGAGGCATAAGATAAACATACATAACAACATACATAAGCAATAAACCCACATCGACCACATGCCCCAAACACTAACTATGAACTCAAAAGTCAACTTACAGGAACCTTCGGGAACCTCCCATGTCATAGCCTACCTCTACACAACTCCCCGAAAGTTAGAAGGTTAACTAGGCTCTTTCGGGTGCACGAGCCCTATTTGGGCGTATGGACACCCTTCAGTCGCATGGCCTTCCATGCGAATGAACACTTAGGCGAATGGATATCAGGCGAATAGACCCTATGTGAATGGACCTATGCGGATGGACCTATGCGGATGGACCTATGGGCGAATGGAATCCTATGCGTATGGACTCGCAGTCGCGTGACCTTCATGCGTATGGCCTTCAGTCGCATGATTTCAGGCGCATGGGCTTCAGTCGCATACCCTTCGTACGAATGGACTTTAGTTGCATGGCCTCCAGGCGCATGGACCTCAGTCGCATAACCTTCAGTCGCATACCTTACAAGCACATGAACTTCAGTCGTATGACTTCCATGCGTATGGACCTCAGTCGCATGGCAATCGTGCGTATGGACCTCAGTCGCATGCCAATCGATCGTATGGCCTCCAGTCGCACCCCATTCGGTCGCCTAGCCCTAGCTGATGCAGAATGCAGTTCAGCCGAACGCAAACTGCCCTTTTCGGCCTCCAAGCTCTCCCAAACTCGATTTAAGCCCAAATCAACCATCCTAAACCTTAGAAACACCTACCACAGCATCATTCAAGCAAACACAAGCCCGAAAACCAACCCACTCGCATCTTTGTAAGGCCCCGTCCCCGGGACGCTTACAGTTGGATTCTCATCGCACATAAAACATATAATTACATTTTACTTTCATAAATCGTTGCAGCGGAAACATTAAAAACACCCTTTTCATTTCATCAAAATGCTTTTGCAAAATAAAACAACTGTTCATTACACAATATCATTTTACATTTCATTATAAAAGCATGACAAATATGGGATGCCATCCAAAATAAGCTGAGTAGCCGTCTCGTGCCATCCTCACCAACATACCTGCCAACTGGAAACACATCAAAGTCAGCGTTGCTGAGTGAGTTCTAGTTTTATAACAAAACATACTTTTCTTTCGTTAAAACCATTCTTTACATACATGCGATCACACATCATACATACACATAGATAATTTCATTATTATATTCATCATTCATTAATTAACTTCCATTCGTTCATACATTCTTACTTTCATCCATTCGTTCATTATTACATCTTTCCTTTTTGTCAACACCATGAACTTTACCCTTCATGTTCATGATACTGGGCCTAAGCCTATCATAGACTTTCATTCACGGTGCCCAACACCTCTGGCCACAGTACCTTGGATAAGGTTCAGGATCATTACATCTGTTACATCATTCATTCATTAATCATCGCACGGTACTTTATCTTTCGTTTCATTCGTTGTAACGTCTTTTCTTACGTTCGATCATTTCATACATACCGCACTCTCGCTCAAAGCGCACCTTCGCATCATCGTACCCGAAGTACATATCGCACGGATCGCACACATAAGGTAGCCAAAATCGCACGCTATCTCATGGGTTAGCCAAGATCACACGCTAGATAGTCCACATGAGTTAGCCAAAATCGCACGCTACCCTTATGCTGTCCATCGCACATATCGCACAAATCGCACCATCAGAGTGGTCACCAAGACCGACTCCCCCTGTGTGTGTGAGAACTCTCGGGGTTTAGCTAGAATCGCACGCCATCTCATGGGTTAGCCAAGATCGCACGCTACATAAACCACATGAGGCAGCCAAAATCGCACGCTACATAGCACACAGTAAATACCACATCGCACGTATCGGAGCAGTTACCAAAACTGAACTCCCTACTGTGTCTATGTCCCCTTACGAGTAAGCCAAGATCGCTCGCTATAATACACACACAGTTGAGAAAATGACTCTCAATGAGTTGTGAACCTCCTTTCTTCTTTCGCAAGCCATCCTTACTCTCATTTGTTCGTTCATGCTTGCATTCATTCATAACGTTCCTCTTTTCATTATCTTCCACTTTACATTACATAGTACTTTCATTACATTCATTAACATACATCGCATAAACACGGGAAGATAATCATACATAATAATAAGGAACATAACAACATACAACATCAATCACACAAGGCAATATCGCACACCTATAACATACATCATGCATAACATACAACATCACGCAATCACACAACCTCAAACATCACACGAATCGCACACATCGCATCATACTTAACTATACGACATCACACGTCAGCATGCATCGCAACATCATCATCATCAGCTCATCATCATAAATCATCTTACATCATCCATGCCCATCACATCATCTACAACCCCAAAGGTCCGAGCCTACGTCCGCACTTCGCGAAGTCAGACTCATTCGGGCGTATGGACCCTATTCGATCGCATGGTCTCTCATGCGTATGAGAACACTCAGGCGAATGGACCTCCAGTCGCATAGCTTCCAATCGCATGCTTCCCATGCGATTGAAGCTCAGTCGCATGACATCTGGGCGTATGGACCTCAGTCGCATGACCTTCATGCGAATGGCCCTCAGTCGCATACCTTTCGTGCGTATGAACCTTAATCGCACGACTCGCAGGGGTATGGACTCCAGTCGCATGACCTTCAGTCGCATTACCCTCATTTGCATTTCATTAAGTCGCATGACCCTCATTCGCATTTCCTCCAGTCGCATAGCCCTCATACATATGACCCTCAATCACACACCTCATATACGAATGAACCTCAGTCGCACTCCTGTCGTGCGTATGGACCCAGTCGCATGCCATTCGGTCGCATGGCATCTCCAGTCGCATAGCCCTAGCTGTGCGCAGAATGCAGTTCATCTCGAACTGCAGCCGACGACTTCGGCCTCCACACTCTTCCAAACTCAATTTTAGCCAAATCAACCATCCTAAACCTTAGGGAAGCATACCACGACCCTATTCAAGCATAACCAAGCACGAAATCAAGCCCCAAACGAATCATACACATACAGACATGCATAAAAACGGGTTTACACCCGAAACTCGAAAAAGGGTTTGCAGATGTATTCTAGCCCCAAAAGCATTAAAAAACGTGTAAAAGAGGGGTCCTAGAACTCACACAAACGTTCCCGTCGAGTAGAGCTTCGATTTGACCCGCTACACGATGATTTCCACGCTCGAATCCACCCGAACCAAGCTTTTCTCTTCTTTTTCTCCTTCTCTTCTCCTCTCCTCTCTTCTTGGCTGAAAATGGCAAGAATGGGGTGTCTTCCCCCTTTTATACCCCTATTCATCGAAGTTTCTCTCGTTGGCGAGTTTGGTCCTCGACTTTGGACTTTATTTCTTTTTCTTCTTTCGTCGGCTTCAAAGAAAATTTCCGGGCGTTACAAGTCCACCCCCCTTATATAGGTTTCGTCCCTGAAACCTGTTATTCCTTAAACCATTGCGGGCAATACTGTCTCATCTCTTTTCCAGTCTCCCACCTGGAGTTCAATTGGTTTACGTCATTTATCCACACACGACTTCTTGTCTATCTCTGGCTACCTTCATCAAGGCTTTGATCCTTTCGAGCTTCTCGATCGTGGCCTCGATCACCTCAATACTCTCCATACAGCATTTGGTGCTCGGCCTTCACTTGTAAACAAGTAAAGCATTTAATCTCGTATTCCACCATATCACGCTTCATGCACCTTCCCGCCACTGCATCGAAATCACATTTGGAATCGTCGTGACTCAATCACCTTAAACCGTCACCGTGATCCCGTTGGGCGCTGTCAACCGTATCATTTTCCTGCGATACACAATGTTCGCCCCGTAGTCTGCCAAACAATCCACTCCTAGGACTACATCGAAGGGCGTATCTATATTCTTACCACTAACATGCAATTCAGCACAGAAAGCAACATGAACAAAACTTTTACTAGCGTCAGCATCGAATAATACAAAGGCTAAGGATCTATTTACTAGAAACATACCTGACACAACATCGGGGTCCGTCCTAGCTTCCTCCGATCTTCTTCACTCCCGAACCTTCCGCCCTCGGCTTCTTGCAATCCTTGCTCATGTGGCCCTCCCCGCCACAATAATAACACCTCCTCACACCGCAGTTTTTCGCCACATGTCCGGTCCTTCCACAACTGAAACAGACATTAGTCCCCAATCTACATTCCTCGGGGTGTTTGTGTCCACATTTGTCACATCTTCCCGACCCCGCATCAGTTATGACCACACGCTGGTCATCCACCCGTGCACCTTTGTTACTTGGAGCGGCTCCGCCACATCCCAACCGCTTCCCGTTCCAATCTCGATCACCTTCTCCTTTCTCGCTAACTTCAGTCACCGCCACCAATCTTTCATCGTATAATCTCCCCGCCAAATAAACCGCCGACCTAAATGTGCTCAGTCGGGCAGCGATCATGTGCCTACGGATATCCGCCGGCAAGCCCTGAATATACCTCTTGATCTTTCGCGAAAGAGGTGTCACCTGATCCAGCACCAGCCATGCCATTTCGTTGAATTTGGTAGTGTATTGCTGATGCGTCATTGTTCCCGCTTCTAGCATCAGGAACTCTCTTTCAACTTTATCCATCTCACGGTAAGGACAGAACTCATCAATCACCAGCCTCTACAACTCTGCCCACCTCATCCTCCTGATAGTCCTGCTTCCCTCAACTTGGACAATATTGTCCCACCAACACAAATCTGAGTCCATAAAAGAGTGGGCAGCAAACTTTACCTTCTGGTCTTCCCGGCACTCGCTGATATTTAAAACAGCTTCCATTTATCTTACCCATCGGTGAGCAGCAACAGCAGTGCCATTACCATCAAAAGTTGGGGGCTTGCATCGTTGAAACTCCCCATAGTTACAGTCTCGTGCCACCTCCGGCGCAGGCTCTTCCTCTTCTTCTTCCTCTTCGTCATCAGAGAAAACTGTTTCAGTCTCGGGCCGTCTCCTTTCGCCCGAAGGTCTACCCCTTTCCTTTCTCTCCCCATCTCTAACAGTCTTTATCACTTCGGTCACTACAGACGGTAGGATTGTCTGCAAGACCTGATGCACTTCCTCCACGACCGCCTCTCTGATCGAGGCCCTTTGATTAGCATTCTCATCACCACCCTCAGGATGAGAGGTCTCAAGTTCCTCATGAACCACTTTTTCAACTCTGGGTCTTCCTCGTGTGACCCGTGGTTCAGCACCACGTCCACCACCACCTCCACCACGAGAAGCTTTGGAAGATCTACCACCGACCATTCTCTATCACACTGAAAGATTCAAACACCAACATGGTCATTCAAGGGAACAACTCAGTTTATGTCAAGTATAGTAAGTCCCTAATTACAGTGGCCAGTTGTGATTAGTCACTTACTTTACTCTTCATACCCCAAGCATTACCTGTCCTGACTACATCAGTATCTAAATCTACAAGCAACATATAAACCATATAACACGCGCACATAATACCGGTTAACATTATGAAAATACCCGATGGCACGCAACTACTCAGATTGGAATCCCATTCCCTTTCCGTCCGATTTTCAGTTTAAGTTAAGATTTATTTTAAAAATTTACCCATTTCACTTAAACTTTGTCTCTGATACCAAATTGTAAGGCCCCGTTCCTGGGATGCTTATAGTTGGATTCTCATCGCACATAAAACATATAATTACATTTTACTTTCATAAATCGTTGCAGCGGAAACATTAAAAACAACCTTTTCATTTCATCAAAATGCTTTTGCAAAATAAAACAACCGTTCATTACACAATATCATTTTACATTTCATTACAAAAGCATGACAAATATGGGATGCCATCCAAAATAAGCTGAGTAGCCGCCCCGTGCCATCCTCAGCAACATAATTGCCAACTGGAAACACATCAAAGTCAGCGTTGCTGAGTGAATTCTAGTTTTATAACAAAACATACATTTCTTTCGTTTAAACCATTCTTTACATACATGCGATCACACATCATACGTACACATAGATAATTTCATTATTATCTTCATCATTCATTAATTAACTTCCATTCGTTCATAAGTTCTAACTTTCATTCATTCGTTCATTATTACATCTTTCCTTTTCGTCAACACCATGAACTTTACCGTTCATGCTCATGATACTGGGCCTAAGCCTATCATAGACTTTCATTCACGGTGCCAAGCACCTCTGGCCACAGTACCTAGGATAAGGTTCAGGATCGTTACATCTGTTACATCATTCATTCATTAATCATCGCACGGTACTTTATCACTCGTTTCATTCGTTATAACGTCTTTTCTTACGTTCGATCATTTCATACATACCGCACTCTCGCTCAAATCGCGCCTTCGCATCATCGTACCAGAAGTACATATCGCACGGATCGCACACATAAGGTAGCCAAAATCGAACGCTATCTCATGGGTTAGCCAAGATCGCACGCTACATAGTCCACATGAGTTAGCAAAAATCGCACGCTACCCTTATGCTGTCCATCGCACATATCTCACAAATCACACCATCGGAGTGGTCACCAAGACCGACTCCCCCTGTGTGTGTGAGAACTCTCGGGGTTCAGCTAGAATCGCACGCCATCTCATGGGTTAGCCAAGATCGCACGCTACATAAACCACATGAGGCAGCCAAAATCGAACGCTACATAGCACACAGTAAATACCACATCGCACGTATCGGAGCAGTTACCAAAACTGAACTCCCTACTGTGTCTATGTCCCCTTACGAGTAAGCCAAGATCGCACGCCATAATACACACACAGTTGAGCTAACGACTCTCAATGAGTCGTGAACCTCCTTTCTTCTTTCGCAAGCCATCATTACTCTCATTTGTTCGTTCATGCTTGCATTCATTCATTACGTTCCTCTTTTCATTATCTTCCACTTTACATTACATAATACTTTCATTACATTCATTAACATACATCACACAACCACGGGAAGATAATCATACATAATAATAAGGAACATAACAACATACAACATCAATCACACAAGGCAACATCACACACCTATAACATACATCATGCATAACATACAACATCACACAATCACACAACCTCAAACATCACACGAATCGCGCACATCACATCATACTTAACTATACGGCATCACACGTCAGCATGCATCGTAACATTTTCATCATCAGCTCATCATCATAAATCATCTTACATCATCCATGCCCATCACATCATCTACAACCCCAAAGGTCTGAGCCTGCGTCCGCACTTCCCGAAAGTCAGACTCATTCAGGCGTATGGACCGTATTCGATCGCATGGTCTCTCATGCGTATCACTCAGGCGAATGGACCTCCAGTCGCATAGCTTCCAATCGCATGCTTCCCATGCGATTGAAGCTCAGTCGCATGACATTTGGGCGTATGAACCTCGGTCGCATGACCTTCATGCAAATGGCCCTCAGTTGCACACCTTTCGTGCGTATGAACCTCAATCACACGACTCGCAGGCGTATGGACTCTAGTCGCATGACCTTCAGTCGCATTACTCTCATTCGCATTTCATTCATGACCCTCATTCGCATTTCCTCCAGTCGCATAGCCCTCATACATATGACCCTCAGTCGCACACCTCATATACGAATGAACCTCAGTCGCACTCCTATCGTGCGTATGGACCCAGTTGCATGCCATTCGGTCGCATGGCATCTCCAGTCGCATAGCCCTAGCTGTGCGCAGAATGCAGTTCATCCCGAACTGCAGCCGGCGACTTCAGCCTCCAAACTCTTCCAAACTCGATTTTAGCCCAAATCAACCATCCTAAACCTTAGGGAAGCATACCACGACCTCATTCAAGCATAACCAAGCACGAAATCAAGCCCCAAACGAATCATACACATACACACATGCATACAACTGGGTTTACACCCAAAACTCGAAAAAGGTTTTCAGATGTGTTTCAGCCCCAAAATCATTCAAAAACATGTAAAAGAGGGGTCCTAGAACTCACACAAACGTTCCCGTCGAGTAGAGCTTCGATTTGACCCGCTACACGATGATTTCCACGCTCGAATCCACCCGAACCAAGCTTTTCTCCTCTTTTTCTCCTTTTCTTCTCCTCTCCTCTCTTCTTGGCTGAAAATGGCAATAATGGGGTGTCTTCCCCCTTTTATACCCCCAGCCATCAAAGTTTCTCTCGTTGGCGAGTTTGGTCCCTCGACTTTGGACTTTATTTCTTTTTCTTCTTTCGTCGGCTTCAAATAAAATTTCCGGGCGTTACAATCTTACACAAACACATACACACGGGTCAAACACACATATCTCAAAAACAGGTTTTCTATGTGTTCCAGCCCCAAATCATTTGAATATACGTAAAAGAGGGGTCCTAGAACTCACACAAACGACCACAACGAGAAGAGCTTCGAATCAACACGCTACACTTCGACTTTCACGCCCGAAATCACGAAAACGAGCCCGAAAACCCTTTTTCTCCCTTTTCTCCTCCTCTCCTCTCTTTGGCTGAATTTTGCAGGTGTGGGGAGGGTGTGGGCTGCCCTCCCCTCTTATTCCACTACTTATCCGATCTTTCTCTCGTTGGCGGGTTTGGTCCCCCGACTTTGGACTTTATTTCTTTTTCTTCATTCGTCGGATTTAAAATAAATAACCGGGTGTTACAAGTCCACCCCCCTTAAATAGGTTTCGTTCCTGAAACCTGTTGTTCCTCGAACAAACGTGGGTAATGCTGCCTCATCTCTTCTTCAGTCTCCCACATAGACTCGGATCGTTTCCTATGCTTCCAGTGAACACGTACAAGAGGAACCGTTTTATTCCTCAGCCTCTTCTCTTTTCGATCGATGATTGCCATTGGTTGCTCCACATAATTGAGCCGTTCGTCTACATCGATATCTTCCAGTGGAACAATCATATCTTCATCTGCCAAGCACTTCCTTAGATGAGATACATGGAATGTCGAGTGAATTCCACTTAACTCATCCGGTAACTCCAGTCTATAGGCCACCTCTCCCACTCGAGCAATGATTTGGAAAGGGCCTATGTACCTCGGGCTCAACTTGCCCCGCTTTCGGAAACGAATGATACCCTTCCAAGGTGAGACCTTCAACATAACCCGGTCATCCACCTAGAACTCAATCGGTCTGTGTCGTTTATCAGCATATGACTTCTGTCTATCATTGGCTGCCTACATGAAGGCTTTGATCCTTTCAAGCTTCTCAGTTGTAACCTCGATTACCTCAACGCTCCCTAACTCCTTCTGACCAATATCACCCCAACAAACAGGTGTTCTGCATCTCCTACCGTATAGCATCTCATAAGGGGGTATACCAATGCTGGCATGATAAGTGTTGTTGTATGAGAACTCAGCTAACGGTAAGTGGTCATCCCAACTTCCTCAAAAATCGATAACACATGCCCGAAGCATGTCCTCCAATGTCTGAATGGTCCTTTCTGACTGACCATCAGTGTGGGGATAATAAGCCGTGCTAATATGTAACCCCGTCCCCATAGCGTCGTGGAATTTCTTCCAAAATTTAGATGTAAACCGGGTGTCACGATCAGACACAATAGACACCGGCACACCCTGACGAGTTACAATTTCCTTCATGAACAGATCAGCCAACCTCTCAGATGAATATGTCTCGCGGATCGGTAGGAAGTGAGCACTCTTCGTCAAGCGGTCAACAATCACCCATATAGCATCATACCCTTTCGGGGTACGCGGTAGCTTCGTAATGAATTCCATGGTGATGTGCTCCCACTTCCATTACGGTATATCCAAAGGTTGGATCTTTCCATATGGCTTTTGATGTTCCGCCTTCACTTGCAAACAAGTAAGGCATTTACTCACATACTCCACCACATCACGCTTCATACCCGACCACCAGTACTCTTTCTTCATGTCTTGATACATCTTCGTGGCACCAGGATGAATGGAGTATCGAGTCTTGTGAGCTTCATCCATGATCTTCATGCGTAGATCCCCAAAACGAGGAATCCACACACGACCGAATCGGGTTCTAACACCGAGTGTCTTTTCACCCAACTCTGCGACTAGACCTCTCATTCTTTCAGTGTTAAGATGATCTTCTTTCAATGGTTCATCTTGGAACTCCTTGACTTGCTTCATTACATCATAGGTCATGATCAACTGATAAGCTTTCACCCGAATCGGCTCGGGTCTCTCCTTTCGGCTAAGGGCATCCGCCACCACGTTGGCTTTGCCCGGATGGAAATGGATCTCGCAATCATAGTCTTTTATGAGCTCCAACCATCTTCTCTGCCTCATGTTCAGGTCCTTCTACTCAAAGAAGTACTTCAGGCTCTTATGGTCAGTGAATATGGTGCACTTCGTCCCGTACAGGTAATGCCTCCAAATCTTTAACGCAAAGACCACGGCTGCTAGCTCCAAGTCATGATTAGGATAATTGACCTCATGAACTTTTAACTGTCAGGATGAATAGGCTATAACCTTTCCTCTCTGCATTAACACACACCCCAACCCCGAGTAGGAAACATCAGAATAAACCACCAGATCTTCACTTCCATCGGGCAATGACAGAACAGGAGCTTGAGTCAATCTCGCCTTCAATTCCTCGAACGCCTTCTCTTGAGCTTGACCCCATACAAACTTCATATCTTTTCGGGTCAACTTAGTTAGGGGAGAAGCGATCTTAGAGAAGTCTTGGATAAACCTTCGGTAGTAGCCCGCCAAACCCAAGAAACTAGGGATCTCGGATGGCGTCTTTGGAGACTTCCATTGCATCACTGCCTCCACCTTTGCTGGGTCCACCATAATCCCGTTAGGATTCACCACATGACCCAAGAATTGAACCTCGCGCAACCAGAATGCATACTTAGAGAATTTAGCATACAACTTCTCCTTTCTCAACGTCTCCATTACCTCTCGAATGTGACCAGTATGCTCCTTCTCGTTCTTTGAATAAATTAGGATGTCATCAATAAACACGATTACCGATTTATCCAACATCGGCCGACACACTCGATTCATCAAATCCATAAAAGCAGCTGGCGCATTGGTTAAACCAAAGGACATAACGAGAAACTCGTAGTGCCCATAACGCGTACGGAAAGTTGTTTTAGGAATGTCTTGCTCTTTCACTTTCAACTGATAGTAGCCAGATCAAAGATCTATCCTTGAGAACCAACTGGCACCTTGAAGCTGATCAAACAAATCATCAATCCTCGGTAACAGGTATCGGTTCTTCACTGTCAACTTGTTCAGCTCATAGTAGTCAATACACATCCTCATGCTACCGTCCTTCTTCTTCACAAATAAGACCAAAGCACCCCAAGGAGAGATACTCGGCCTAATAAACCCCTTGTCGAGCAACTCCTGTAGTTGTTCCATCAACTCCTTCATCTCTGTCGAAGCTAACCGATACGGTGCCTTAGCTACAGGTTGGGCACCCGGTATCAAATCGATCTGGAACTCGATCTCACGGTCAGGTGGCACTCCTGGTAGGTCTTCGGGAAACACATATGGAAAGTCACACACAACCGGTACATCGTACAATTGTTGCATTGGTCTATCCACATCCTTTACGTAAGCCAGATAGGCGTTACATCCACGCCTCATGCACCTTCCCGCCACCGCCATTGAAATCACCTTCGGAATCGTAGTAACCCGATCACCATAAACCGTCACCGAACTACCGTCGGGCGCTGTCAAACAAATCATCTTCTTGCGACACACAATGTTCGCCTCATAATCCGCTAACCAATCCATCCCAGAACCACATCGAAACCACCTAAGGTCATCACAAATGGTCTAACCGGTAATTTGTGACCTTCTAACTCCACATCACAACCCTCTATCATCTCAGAAATTCTGGTAGACTTACCTATGGCAGTTTCTACATTAAAGGGCACATCAACACGTCTACTACTAACAAGCAGCTTAGCACAGAAAGCAGCAGAAAGAAAACTCTTACTAGCACCAGAATCGAATAACACAGAAGCTAAAGTTTGGTTAACTAGAAACGTACCGGACACAACATCAGGGTCCGTCCTAGCTTCCTCATGTGTCATAGTGAATGCCCTGGCGCTCGCCCTTGGTACTTCACTTCCCGTCTTCTTCACCCTGGAACCCTCAGCCCTCGGCTTCTTACAGTCTTTACTCATATGACCATTTTCCCCACAGTTGAAACATCTTTCCGCCCGAAAATCCTTTGCTATATGCCCCATCTTCCCACACTTGAAGCACACATTCAATCCCAGCCTACATTCTACCGCATGCTCCCTTCCTCACTTGCCACACCTCTTCGACCCCACACCCGATGTGGCCACACAGCGGTCATCCACCCGTGCCTTCTTGTTACCCGTCGAGGCATCACCCCGAACAAACCTTTTCCCGTTCTAGTTCCGATCACCACCACCCTTCTTGTTCGCTTTAGTCACCACCACCTCCCGCTCATCATATAGCCTCCCTGCCAAATCGACCACCGACCTAAACGTGCTCGGTCGGGCAGCGATCATGTGCCTGCGAACATCCACCGGCAAGATCTGAATGTACCTCTTGATCTTTCGAGACAGAGGCGTCACATGATTCGGCACCAGCCGTGCCATTTCGTTGAATTTGATGGTGTACTGCTGGTGTGTCATGGTTCCCGCCTCTAGCTGCAGGAACACAGAGCCAATTCCACAAACGAGTGGGTAGCAAACTTCACTTTCTGGTCTTCCCGGCACTCGCTGATATCAAGAACAACATCCATTTCCCTCACCCATCGGTGAGCAGCAGCAGCAGTGCCGTTACCATCAAAAGTAGGGGCATGCATCTCATAAACGCCCCATAGTTACAGCCTCGTGCCACCTCTTGCATAGGCTCATTTTCCTCTTCCTCGGCATCGGAGACAATCGTTTCTGTCTCCGGTTGTTCCCTTCCTCTAGCGGACCTGTTCCGATCCCTCCTCTCTCCTTCCTTCACAGCCTTAATCACTTCGGTCACCACAGACGGTAAGATCGTCTGCATGACCTGATGAACCTCCTCTGCAACTGCCTCTTTCATTGAGGCCCTCAAAGTCGCACTCTCATCACCAGCCTCCGAATGAGGGGTCTCGGGCTCTTCATGAGCCAAATCTTCAGCTCTGGGTCTTCCTCTCGTGACCCGTGGTCCAGCACCACGTCCATCACGACCTCCACCCCTCGAAGCATTTCAAGATCTACCACCGACCATTCTCTAACACACTGAAAGATTCAAACACCAACACGGTCATTCAAAGAACAACTCAGTTTATGTCAAGTATAGTAAGTCCCTAATAACAGTGCCCAGTTGTGATTAGCCACTTACTTTACTCTTCATACCCCGAGCATTACCTATCCTGACTACATCAATATCTAAATCTACATACAACACATAAACCACATAACATGCGCACGTAATACCGATTAACATTAAGAATATACCTGATGGCACGCAGCTACTCAGATTGGCATCTCATTCCCTTTCCGTCCCACTTTCAGTTTTAGTTTAGGTTTATTTGTAAATTTACCCGTTTCGCTTAAACTTTAGCTCTGATACCAACTTGTAAGGCCCCGTTCCCGGGAAACTTACAGTTGGATCCTCATCGCACATAAAACATATAATTTCATTTGTATTTTATAAAACATCGCAGCGGAAACATTTAAAACTTTCTTCCATTTCAATATAATAGCTTTTGCCAAATAATACATCGTTATCCAATTACAAAATTCAAGTTGCGTTACATCACAAAAGCATTATAAATGGATGTCATCCCAAAAGAGCTGAGTAGCCCCGCAGTGCCATCCTCAGCAACATTACTTGCCAACTGGAAACACATAAAAAGTCAGCGTTGCTGAGTGAGTTCTAGTTTTATAATAAAACATACTTTACTTTCATTAAAAACTGTTCCTTACTTTTGCATGATCACACATCATACGTACACATAGATAATATCGTTGTTATCTTCATTATTCGTTCTTTCTTTCACTTTTTATATCTTCCGTACCAATACCATATGCTACACCCCAAACTATATGGCTACCAGGCCGAAGTCTATAGATAGAACCCTATACATGGTGCCGCAATACCGGGGTAAGTGGTAGAGGTTCTATACAAATGGTCAATCACAAAGACAGACCCCAATGTACATCCTCCTGGGGTCGCTAACCCACACACCGTTGGACTAACACCCTTCATTGGGCGTGTTCCTTCCATACATTTGCTTGCAAGCCTTTCATTACTTTCGTTCATTTATGCATGCATTCTTTCATTTCGTTCCTCTTTTCATTATCTTCCACTTTACATTACATAATACTTTTCGTTCATTCCTTTAACATTCAAGAAATGCCACAGGAAGACAATCAAATAAAACAAGGAACATATTAAACGTACAACATCATCATACGAGGCATAAGATAAACATACATAAGCAATAAACCCACATCGACCACATGCCCCAAACACTAACTATGAACTCAAAAGTCAACTTACAGGAACCTCTGGGAACCTCCCATGTCATAGCCTACCTCTACACAACTCCCCGAAATTCAGAAGGTTAACTAGGCTCTTTTGGGTGCACGAGCCCTATTTGGGCGTATGGACACCCTTCAGTCGCATGGCCTTCCATGCGAATGAACACTTAGGCGAATGGACATCAGGCGAATGGACCCTATACGAATGGACCTATACGGATGGACCTATGCGGATGGACCTATGCGGATGGACCTATGCGGATGGACCTATGAGGATGGACCTATGGGCGAATGGACTCCTATGCAGATGGACTCTCAGTCGCATGACCCTCATGCGTATGGTCTTCAGTCGCATGACTTTAGGCGCATGGGCTTCAGTCGCATACCCTTCGTACGAATGGACTTCAGTCGCATGGCCTCCAGGCCCATGGACCTCAGTCCCATAACCTTCAGTCGCATACCTTACAAGCGCATGGACTTCAGTCGTATGACTTCCATGCGTATGGACCTCAATCGCATGGCAATCGTGCGTATGGACCTCAGTCGCATGCCAATCGGCCGTATGGCCTCCAGTCGCACCCCATTCGGTCGCCTAGCCCTAGCTGATGCAGAATGCAGTTCAGCCGAACGCAAACTGCCCTTTTCGGCCTCCAAGCTCTTGCAAACTCGATTTAAGCCCAAATCAACCATCCTAAACCTTAGAAACACCTACCATAACATCATTCAAGCACACACAAGCCTGAAAACCAACCCCACTTGCATCTTACACAAACACATACACACGGGTCAAACACACACATTTAAAAAATGGGTTTTCTATGTGTTCCAGCCCCAAATCAGTTGAAAACACGTAAAAGAGGGGTCCTATAACTCACACAAACGACCACAACAAGAAGAGCTTCGAATCAACACGCTACACTTCGACTTTCACGCTTGAAATCACGAAAACGAGCCCGGAAACCCTTTTTCTCCCTTTTCTCCTCCTCTCCTCTCTTTGGCTGAATTTTGCAAGTGTGGGGAGGGTGTGGGCTGCCCTCCCCTCTTATTCAACTACTTATCCGATCTTTCTCTCGTTGGCGGGTTTGGTCCCCCGACTTTGGACTTTATTTCTTTTTCTTTATTCGTCGGCTTCAAAATAAATAACCTGGTGTTACAAATATACAATAATATATCAAAAGGATACAAGTAGCAATTCATGTCAACGGTTATAAGTTAAGCAAGTTTATAGAACACATATAGCTACCATCAAACCTCGACTAAGATTAAGATTACAAGTTTATACGATTGGCTAGGTGTACTTGGTTCCCATGATGAACAAATCATACGTCATCAGGAGCCGGCAATACATCGGCTTTAGCACCAAATAGGCTTGTCAGGCCCATAGATCTATGACGTCGTCAGGCTAGCAATAGTTAATGATTGTCAACATATAATGTATCTCATATAAAGCTCACCATAACACAAATAACCTTGACAAAATATAAGTAAGAATTGCATGTGCGTTACAAGTATAAAACGTTTACAAGTGTAAGTTTAATAAGTTAACATGTTTCACCCCAAAATGGTGTGAAATAATATAAAAATGGGGCAAGGAAGCTCACATGGAAAATAAGTATATATAATGGAGATTAATAGTAATAATAGATGTCGTTCCAACGTAATCCTTCACGAGGCACCTAAATATATATATATATATATTTTATAAGATAAAACGTTTAATAATAAGTTTAACGAATTTATGAGGACTAGGGTTTCAATTTGGTATTTGGGGGTTTATTAACTAAATTAAATAAAATGAAATAATTAATTATGTTTTGATTCAATGAGAAATGAAATATACTAATTGAGCATTTTAGAATAAAGAAATGAAAAGAAAATCATTTGCAATAAAATTAAGTTATAAGTTTGAATAAACTTTTATAACTTTTAAAATAATCATCATCTAAATAATATATATATAGATATTGTTTGAACAAATAATTTAGTGATTTAAATCACTATTTAAAGTCTATTTTATAAGAAAATAAACTAAATATATTATTTGTCTAAAATATTTAATAAAAATATTAAGATATTTTATAAAAATAATTTTACAGAAAATAGTATGGTAACAAGTTTATAAACTGATTTTTTTATAAATTAAAAGTGGATTTAAATTCAAGGCCTAAAAGCCATAAAACAAAAACGTGAGGTTCCCCGGATTCGAATCGGGGACCTCCTGTTCGAGGGGTCAAGTATGTTACGGGTGAACCAAGGGTCGTGGCCGTGTTATGTGTTGGTTTTAAAATCTTAAATGCACTTAATACAAATTAACCCCAAATCATATGAACCCTAGTTTGATCAACCCCAAAATTGAAGATCAAATCGAGTGATTCAACCGGATTAAACTTAGGGCTTTTAGTCCCTAAGTATCATCGAGTATGTAGGTATAATTTACTTACTTGATTATGAACAGATTGACATGATTACGCTCGGTTTAGTTTCGGTTCACTTGCAAAGAACATGCTTTGAATTTGATCGATTTAGTGAGTGTATTACGATTGGTGATTACGGAGAGTTGAAAGAGATCGAAGGGGACATTTTCCCTCCGTTATATAGGTTCGATTTGAATGTTAAGGTGCCGAATGGGTTTCGTTTTGATTCGGCTATTTCGGTTATGATGAGACGATTAATTGATTGTTTAATTCGAATTAAACTACACATTAATCTTTGCAATGATTATACAAACGTTTCTGGTTGATTAATTTGATTATCAACATAATTTAGGAGTTGAAACGGGTGGAAGTCGATTGAGCGTTCGGTTTCGGGTTCGATTCTCTTAATAGCCGGGTTTAAACACAAATATATCTCATGTCCAGGTTCGAAATGTTCCCCCGAATCGATTGGTATCATTTGCACTTTATTTGGTGGTCGTTTTGACCGGTTTGGGACTCACCGGAGCTTGCCGGAGGATGGCCGGAAAGGGGTCGGGAAACCGGGGGTGAAAGGGGGGGGGAATTGGTTTGGGTTTTAGTTAATTACACAAATGGTCCCTGCAGTGTGATTCTTATTATTTCATGCATAAAATTTCCATTTAAAGTTTATAAACTGACAAAACACACCCCCTAACTTAATTACTTTAAATTTTAACCATTTTTAAGTTTAATATTTTTTTATAAATTATTATTATTATTATCATTACTATTATTGTTAACTTTATTATTATTATTATTATTATTATTATTATTATTATTATTATTATTATTATTGCTATTTATTATTATTAATATTATTATTATTATTATTATTACCATTATCTTAGTTATTATTATTATTATTATTATTATTATTATTATTATTATTATTATTATTATTATTATTATTATTATAATTATTATTATTATTATTATTATTATTATTATTGTTATCAATTTTATTAATACTATTATTATCAATTATTATTATTGTTGTTATTATTAGTAGTAATATTATTATTATCTATTATTATATTCGATTTAATATATAAACTATTAACTTTCAAATTAATAAATGAACATTAGCAATCCATAAGTTTTATATTTGGCAACAATGATCCTTACAAGAATAAACTACGCTAACTTTTAATTAACGGAAAATACAAATGTTACAGTTTCCCCAACTTATAAGAATTTCGTCCCGAAATTAAAAATGAAACTATACGAATAAAAACATGTACTTTTTCTTCATATGCTCCTTACGTTCCCAAGTAAACTCAGATCCACGCTTTTTCTCCCAGCGAATCTTGACGATTGGGGTAGTTGTGGTTCTAGTCTTCTTCATAATGCTATCCATGATTTCAACGGGTTTCTCAAAAAAAATCTAATGACTCGTCGATCTGAATTTCGTCAGTCAAACACTTTCTCAAATTTGAGACATGAAAAACAGGATGAACTCCACTAAGGTCGGAAGGTAATTCCAGTTTGTAAGCCACTTTCCCGATCCTTTTCAGAATCTTGAAAGGTCCCACAAATCTTGGATCCAGTTTACCCTTGTTTCCATAGCGAACAACGCTCTTCCATGGTGAGACTCTAAGAAGAACCATATCCCCAACTTGGAACTCCAATGGCTTACGTCGCTTATCCACATAGCTCTTTTGTCGACTTAATGCCACTTCAAGGTTCTTGCGAATTATGGAGACTTTGTCAGTTGTTTCTTGTATAAGTTCCGGACCAGTGATGAAGTTTTCACCAATGTCGGTCCAGCAGATCGGAGAACGACATTTACGACCATAAAGCGCTTCAAAAGGTGCCATCTTGATACTCGAGTGATAACTATTGTTATACGAAAATTATGCGAGCGGTAAATGCGTATCCCAATTACCACCAAAATCAAGCACACAAAGACGTAGCAAATCCTCCAAGGTTTGGATGGTTCGCTCGGTTTGACCGTCTGTTTGAGGATGGTAAGCCGTGCTTAAATCCAGTTGAGTACCCAAGAGTTCTTGCATAGACGACCAAAAGTGCGAAGTGAAGCGAGCGTCTCGGTCGGATATGATGTGCAAAGGTACCCCATGACGACTCATAATTTCATCAATGTATATACGATCCAACCTTGATGTCTTGTAAGTGTCACGTATGGGTATAAAATGTGCTGACTTGGTCAATTGGTCAACGATCACCCATATGCTATCATGACCACGAGAGGTTCGGGGTAGTCTAGTTATGAAGTCCATGGATATGTGTTCCCATTTCCACCTAGGAATCTCGGGTTGTTCAAGTAATCCACCTGGACATTGATGTTCGGCTTTAACCTTCGTACACGTGAGGCACTTAGCTACATAAGTCACTATGTCTTTCTTCATTCCAGGCCACCAATATTGACCACGCAGGTCCATATACATCTTATCGGAGCCAGGATGAATAGAATAGTGAGTTTGATGAGCTTCGTTCATGATAAAGGTACGAAGATTATCACGATTGGGAACCCAAATTCGATTCGCGAAATACATCAACCCATTGGGTTTCGTTTCTATTTGAGCTAGAAGGTTATGCTCCAATTCCTTCTTCATTCTTCCTTCTGGTAGAACCGCTTGTTGAGCCTCTAAAATACTAGTCTTGATGTCACTTTCGATTCTCAGATTTTGTAGCAGCACGGTAGTCTCGTTGACATCTAGACGGATCTCAGTATCAAACTCTACCAAAGTGTCAAACCATTGACGTCGATCGCGAATTTCTTGGAACGAGACCCTTTTGTTATCAATCTTTGGGCTTAGTGCATCGACCACAACATTTTCCATACCAATGATAACGTCAACGCTTCCAAGTTTCATAGGGATGAGGTCGATAAAGAAATCATGTGCGTCGAGACTCAAGATACAATCACGAATAATGATATCAACGGTGATCGGTTCTCCATCGACGACTTCAAGGGTGAGGGGTCTTTCTAGTTTTGTATGTGGCTTAGCAAGAACGGATTCAAACTCTAACGAGACAAAACTCTTATCGTCTCCAGAATCAAATAGAACGTAGGCATAAGTATTATTAATTAGGAACATACATCAAAAGAATTAGATCATAAAAGTTAGGGTTGGGTTAACATACCGTTCACCACATCGTTGTTTGCTCGTGCTTGATTTCCGTTGATGTTGAAAGCACGTCCTCGGGCTTGTGGAACATTACCCACAAGACGAGGGCATTGTTGGCGGAAGTGACCAGGTTGTTAAGTCGCTGGATCGGTTGACATTCGAGCGTGTTCTTGACGGAAGGAAAAGAAAAACCAAAAGACCAACACGATCACGAACAATAATACAATGGTTTTATTGATAAAACCTAATGATTACAAGCTCGTTAAACATACGACTTTTGGCAAGGGGAGATCGAGCATGATCTCCCATCTCATCCGGCAGCACCTAGGCACCGGGCACACTCTCAAAACCCTCCTCTCTACACAATAAAACTGGTATTTATAGGCCTCAGCCCATATCAGATGCTACTGGGCCCATTCATACGATTGGGCCATGCGTATGGTTCAATCGTACGACTGGACCATACTTATGGTTCAGTCTTACGAATGGCCCAATCGCATCTCTCAGTCGCACGACTGGTCCATTAGCATGGCTCAGTTGTACGACGGAGTCTCATTCGCATATGTTCCTGCGAATGACTCAGTTTCATGTGTTTACAACATATCAGGTGTATTACATTAAGCCTAGACTATTCGACAAGCGACGGACACACTATATATGACAATATATGCTCCAACAAATTCCCCCTTGGACGTTGCTTGCGAATAGAAGATAAAACCTCTCACAATCTTCAGTCAATCTTTGCTCTAGTTTCCAATAGAATCAAACGAAAAACCATATTAGCCAACGTTGCCGATCCGTCAGGTTGCTACAGTATCCCTGAAAATGAATTTAGGCATAATAACTTTCGTTTACTTTGCAAAACACCATCATAGCAGCAAGATTCCCCATATGACTGATTTTTCCAGATAATGACATGAACAGTTTTCCATTGCTCCAATCTTCACACATGCTAACCTGATTAACATTAACACCTATAGAAATTCCCCCTCAAATTCAACATATCCCAATATATAAACGTTTTGCTCTCCTGGAGTCTTCATACGGTGTATTGGGCAAAAAGTAGAAGGTTCCAATCCACAGCTGACAATCTCAAACAAATCAACATGCACTCAGATTCATCATCAGAAACCGGCTCACATCATCACTTTCTGATTGCGTCTTAAATTTCTCTAAACATGGATTCCCCCTAAGAGTCAGAATCCTCTCTGTGCGGATAAATAAAACTTGATTGGCCCATAAATAGTCAGATGCTCCTGACTACCCCACAAAATCAGCACCGACTGCTGACATCTTCTATTCTCTCTTTTGTGTTCTAACTACAATCACCTATTCTGGAAGTCCAACGAATAATAGGGTATCCATCGAACTTATTTGACAAAAGAACCTCAAGGTGAATGTGCTTCGCTCATCCTCAAATCTATGCAAAAGGTAGTTCCAGAATTATTATTATTTTTTTTTGTTCTGGAACACCATTCATTCTTATGACATGGAGTACATATATCACATTCGTATGAGTGGATAATACAAATGATATCTCTGTGAGACTGGTCATAAGACTGGTCCAGTAGCATGACTGGTCATAAGACTGGTCCAGTAGCATGACTGGACATAAGACTGGTCCAGTAGCATGACTGGTCATAAGACTGGTCCAGTCGCATTCCAGTCGTACGAATGGTCCAGTCGCATGGTCCAGTCGTACGAATGGTCCATTAGCATGGTCTAGTCGTACAAATGGTCCATTAGCATGGTCCAGTCGTACGAATGGTCCATTAGCATGGTCCAGTCGTACGAATGGTCCATTAGCATGGTCCAGTCGTACGAATGGTCCATTAGCATGGTCCAGTTGTACGAATGGTCCATTCGCATGGTCCAGTCGCATCAGCGGATAAGCAGACAGATTTTCAGATCTGCAGCTGCCATGGCCGCCAAAAACCCTAATTAGATGAATTTTACATGAACCGAAACAAAATAGACATCGTCAGATTCGCAAGGATGATAAGAACATGTTTTCGAGTTCGATTTTAACCAAGAACCAACACATGTAACAATATCTGAGCAAAACACGAAGAACACAAAGTGGTTTTAACGTCAAGGAACCTGAAATAGATCCAGAAATCAAGAGCTCGGGTTGCTAGAATGATTTTTAGATCATTCTAGCAGTAACCGGCTCTGATACCAATTGTTAAGTCGCTGGATTGGTAGACATCCAAACGTGTTCTTGACGGAAGGATAAACAACCAAGAAACAAACAATAGAACGAACTATAATAAAATGGTTTCATTGATAAAACCTAATGATTACAAGCTCGTTACAACATAAGAATCACGACTCTTGGCAAGGGGAGATCGAGCATGATCTCCCCTCTCATCCGGCAGCACCTAGGCCTCGGGCACTCTCTCAAAACCCTTACTTCTCTACACAATGAAACTAGTATTTATAGGCCTCAGCCATATGAGAAGCGACTGGGCCCATTTGTACGATTGGTCCATGCGTATGGTTCAATCGTACGACTGGACCATACTTATGGTTCAGTCTTACGATGGCCCAATCGCATCTCCTAGTCGCACGACTAGTCCATTAGCATGGCTCAGTCGTAAGACTGAGTCTCATTTTCATATGCTCCTGCGAATGATTTGGTTTCATGTGTTTACAACATATTAGGTGTATTACATTAAGCCTAGACTATTTGTCAAGCGACGGACACACTATATATGACAATATATGCTCCAACAAATTCCCCCTTGGACATTGCTTGTGAATAGTAAATAACACCTCTTACAATCTTCAGTCAATCTTTGCTCTGGTTTCCAATAAAATCAAACGAAAAATCATATTAGCCAACGTTGTTGATCCGTCAGGTTGCTACAATATCCCTAAAATGAATTTAGGCACAATAGATTTCGTTTACTTTGCAGAACACCATCATAGCAGCACGATTCCCCATATGACTGATTTTTCCAGATAATGACATGAACAGTTTTCCATTGCTTCAATCTTCACACAGGCTAACCTGATTAACATTAACACCTGTAGAAATTCCCCCTCAAATTCAGCATATCCCAATATATAAACGTTGTGCTCTCTTGGCGTCTTCATTCGGTGTATTGGGCAAAAAGTAGAAAGTTCCAATCCACAGCTGACAATCTCAAACAAATCAACATGCACTCAGATTCATCATTAGAAACCGGCTCACATCATCACTTTCTGATTGCGTCTTTAATTTCTCTAAACATGGATTCCTCCTAAGAGTCAGAATCCTCTTTGTGCGGATAAATAAAACTTGATTGGCCTATAAATAGTCAGATGCTCCTGACTAACCCACAAAATCAGCATCGACTGCTGACATCTTCTCTTCTCTCTTTTGTGTTCTAACTACAATCACCTATTCTGGAAGTCCAACGAATAATGGGGTATCCATCGAACTTATTTGACAAAAGAACCTCAAGGTGAATGTGCTTCGCTCATCCTCAAATCTATGCAAAAGGTAGTTCCAGAATTATTTTTTTTATTTTATTTTTTTTGTTCTGGAACACCGTACATTCGTATGACATGGAGTACAATTATCACATTCGTGTGAGTGGATAATACGAATGATATCTTCGTGAGACTGGTCATAAGACTGGTCCAGTAGCATGACTGGTCATAAAACTGGTCCAGTAGCATGTCTGGACATAAGACTGGTCCAGTAACATGACTGGTCATAAGACTGGTCCAGTCGCATTCCAGTCGTACGAATGGTCCAGTCGTATGGTCCAGTCGTACGAATGGTCCATTAGCATGGTCCAGTCGTACGAATGGTCCATTAGCATGGTCCAGTCGTACGAATGGTCCATTAGCATGGTCCAGTCGTACGAATAGTCCATTAGCATGGTCCAGTCGTACAGCATGGTCCAGTCGTACGAATGATCCATTCGCATGGTCCAGTCGTACGAATGGTCCATTCGCATGGTCCAGTCGCATGAGCGGATCTGCACGCAGATTTTCAGATTTGCAGCCGCCATGGCCGCCAAAAACCCTAATCTGATGAATTTTACATGAACCAAAACAAAAAAGACATCATCAGATTCGCAAGGGTGATAAGAACGTTTTTCCGAGTTCGATTTTAACCAAGAACCAACACACATAACAAGATCCGAGCAAAACACGAAGAACACAAAGTGGGTTTAACGTCAAAGAACATGAAATAGATCCAGAAATCAAGAGCTCGGGTTGCTAGAATGATCGTTAGATCATTCTAGCAGTAACTTGGCCCTGATACCAATTGTTAAGTCGCTGGATCGGTTGACATCCGAGCGTGTTCTTAAGGAAGGAAAAGAAAAACCTAAAGACCAACACGATCACGAACAATAATACAATTGTTTCATTGATAAAATCTAATGATTACAAGCTCGTTAAACATAAAAATCATGACTTTTGGCAAGGGGAGATCGAGCATGATCTCCCCTCTTATCCGGCAGCACCTAGGCCCCGGGCACACTCTCAAAACCCTCCTCTCTACACAATGAAACTGGTATTTATAGGCCTCAGCCCATATCAGATGCGACTGGGCCCATTCGTACGATTGGGCCATGTGTATGGTTCAATCGTACGACTGGACCATACTTATGGTTCAGTCTTACGAATGACCCAATCGCATCTCTCAGTCGCATGACTGGTCCATTAGCACGGCTCAGTCGTACGACTGAGTCTCATTTGCATATGCTCCTACGAATAACCTAGTTTCATGTGTTTACAACATATCAGGTGTATTACGCCTAGACTATTCGACAAGCAACAGACACACTATATATGACAATATATGCTCCAACACAGGTTCCCCACAATCGTAGCAAACACGATTCGTGACCATCGCGACGTTATTAGGTGCACGGTGACAAGTCGCCACCAGGTGTCCATATTTACCGCACAAGGTACAGATGCGACACGGCGCATTCACCGGATGATGGTACCTACAGATGTTGCACATAGGTTGAGGACCAGCATAGGCTTTAGCCATAGGCACTTGAGCCAAAGGTGCAACCACAGGTACAAGTTGTCTTTGCGGTGGTTTGGGTGCAACCACAACATAGTTGCGTGCCGGTGTGAACTTGCGCTTCTTGTTGTTGTTATTGTTGTAGGATTCAGCTTTGGTCCCCTTAACGGCTTCAGTAACCATCTTCTCCACCTTCTTAGCACCTTCACAGACATGGTGTCGCTCGTATATGATTCTCGGTGAGTTGAGCGGTGATAGTGATGGCTTCCTCTAAAGTCGTGGGTCGACTACCCACCACAACATCTTGAATTTGGGGTGGTACCCCCTTGATAAACTTCTCAATGTTGCGGGAGATGGTGTCGACCATATGAGGCAATAGTATGCTCAACTCGTGATGCCTAGTTGAGTAGGCCAATTGGTCACCACCATCTTGTTTCAAGTTCCAAAATTCCTCCTCCAGTTTTTGTAGTTCACTCCTCGGGCAGAACTTTGCGATGGCTATGTTTTTGAACTCGTCCCAGGTGAGTCCCAACACAGCCTCAGCACCACGGTTCCTCTTCTCGCTATTCCACCAAGTAAGTGCCATTTGTTGGAGCATACTAGTGGCATAACGAACCTTGTGTGCCTCGGGACACTCATAGTTGATAATTGTATTCTCCATGCTTTCGAACCACTCTAGAAGACCAATGGCTCCTTCCTTGCCACTATAACTAGTGGGCTTGCATGAACTAAAGTGCTTGAAAGTGCAGGTTTGATTATTGCGCCCTTGATTCGCACTATTTTTTCCTTGACCATTGCCATTGTTGTTGTTGCTAGCGTTGGTCATCATGGTGCTATTGAGTTTAGCAACGATGGTTGGGATGACGGCAGCTATTTGTCGCGTAATCATGGCGGCTAACTTGCGATCGGAACTTACACGCTTTCCATGGTGACGAGACATGCTAAGTATAAAATAAGTTAGTCATAGGAATTAGAGGTAAAAGGACAGTAATTTAAACAAGGATTATTCAAGATTTGTAAGGCACATGGAATGATCCCATTTGGTAACGCATTACCATTTGGAAACGTTAGCACGTCAAGGTGAATTGACCCATTTTCCTTAGAAACTTGTGTATGTTGACCATAGTTTATCACTCATCCCAGAACTCCCCAGGTAAGCATAACTAGTCCCGTAGGATTTATGCGAAATGCTTACCTTAGCCCGAAGGCTTTTTGCCAGGAAATCCAGAATACAGGTGTCTATGTGTCACACAATATTTCTTAGGTTCATGGAATCAAAACCTTGATGAGATTTTCATAGATTAGACATAAAGTCTAAAGATTTAAACTATAGATATAAAGCGTACGAACCCACGTGTCGTCGAGAATAAGTTTAAGAAGTTTCATTCGTCGGGGTGAATCAAAGAATCAAGAATAAGTTTAGGGGAGACAAGCATCAAAGTTTAATCAATTACAAGCAAACTTATACTAAGGCATCAAATTGCACATAAGAAGGCATAGCATCATGTAGCATGTAAACAATATATATTTACAAGGATATAAATATCATTCTATAAGGTTCATGCATAAGATATATTCTAGGTCACCATTTCTAATAACCTAAATCCCTATAGTTACGGGCTCTGATACCAATCTGTCACACCCCAACCTTGACGGCGGAATAGTCGAGATGTGAGGTTTAAGATTGTTCACAGCCACATAACGCTATCTTTAAATGAAAATATTATTATTATAAGTTTCAAAAGTATGCAAGTTACAACCATGAGTCTCAAACAGAAAATAACATAACATAAGATATACCCAAGGCAAAATTTATTTATTAATCTAGGTCCAATCCTAGATGTGAGCAAACTTCAAAAGATGTCATCAAACTTAAGCGTTTTCTGAAACATGTTAAAAATAAAGATCAACTATTAAAGTTGGTGAGTTCCCAAGGGTTTAATATACCATAATATATCAAAAGGTTACAAGTAGCAATTCATGTCAACAGTTATAAGTTATGCAAGTTTATAGAGCACATATAGCTACAATCAAACCTCGACTAAGATTAAGATTACAAGTTTATACGATTGGCTAAGTGTACTTGGTTCCCATGATGAACAAGTCATACGTCATCAGGAGCCGGTAATACATCGGTTTTAGCACCAAATAGGCTTGTCAGGCCCAAAGATCTATGACGTCATCAGGCTACCAATAGTTAATGATTGTCAATATATAATGTATCTCATATAAAGCTCACAATAACACAAATAACCTTGACAAAATATAAGTAAGAATTGCATGTGCGTTACAAGTATAAAACATTTACAAGTGTAAGTTTAATAAGTTAACATGTTTCACCCCAAATGATGTGAAATAATATAAAAATGGGGCAAGGAAACTCATATGACAAATAAGTATATATAACGAAGATTAATAGTAATAATAGACGAAGTTCCAATGTAATCCTTCACGAGGCACCTAAATATATATATTTACAAGATTTAACGTTTAATAATAAGTTTAACGAATTTACGAGGACTAGGGTTTCAATTTGGTATTTGGGGGTTTTATTAACAAAATTAAATAAAATGAAATAATTAATTATGTTTTGATTCAATGATAAATGAAATATACTTATTGAGCATTTTAGTATAAAGAAATGCAAAGGAAATCATTTGTAATAAAATTTAGTTATAAGTTTGAATAAACTTTTATAACTTTTAAAATAATCATCATTTAAAAATATATATAGATACTGTTTGAACAAATAATTTAGTGATTTGAACCACTATTTAAAGTCTAAATTATAAAAAAATAAACTAAATATATTATTTGTCTAAAATATTTAATAAAAATATTAAGATATTTTATAAAATAAATTTGCAGAAAATAGTATGGTGTTTTTAAAAATTAACAAGTTTTTAAACTGATTTTTTTATAATTTAAAAAAAAACTAAATTTAAATTGAAGGCCTAAAAGCCTTAAAACAAAAACATGAGGTTCCCCGGATTCGAACCACGGACCTCCTGTTCGAGGGGGCAAGTATGTTACCATTGAACCAAGGGTCGTGGCCGTGTTATGTGTTGGTTTTAAAATCTTAAATACACTTAATACAAATTAACCCCAAATCAAATGAACCCTAGTTTGATCAATCCTAAAATTGAAAATCAAATCGAGTGATTCAACCGGATTAAACTTAGGGCTCTTAGTCCCTAAGTATCATCGAGTATGTAAGTATAATTTACTTACTTGATTATGAACAGATTGACGTGATTACGCTCGATTTAGTCTCGGTTCACTTGCGAAGAACAGGCTTTGAATTTGAATGATTTAGTGAGTGTATTACGAATTGTTGATTACGGAGAGTTGAAAGGGATCGAAGGGGACATTTGCACTCTGTTAATACGTTAAGGTGCCAAATGGGTTTCGTTTTGATTCGGCTATTTCGATTATGATGAGACGGTTAATTGATTGTTTAATTTGAATTAAACTACACATTAATCTTTTCAATGAATATACGAACGTGTCCGGTTGATTAATTTGATTATCAACATAATTCAGGAGTTGAAACGGGTGGAATTCGATCGAGCGTTCGGTTTCGGGTTCGATTCTCTCAATAGCCGGGTTTAAACTAATTATATCTCATGTCCAGGTTCGAAATGTTCCCCCGAATCGATTGGTATCATTTGCACTTTATTTGGTGGTCGTTTTGACCGTTTTGGGGCTCGCCGGAGCTTGCCGGAGGATGGCCGGAAAGGGTTCGGGAAACCGTGGGTGAAAGGGGGAAAATTGGTTTGGGTTTTAGATAATTACACAAATGGTCCCTGCAGTTTGATTCTTATTATTTCATGCATAAAATTTCCATTTAAAGTTTATAAAATGACAAAACACACCCCCTAACTTAATTACTTTAGGTTTTAACCATTTAAAAGTTTAATATTTTTTTTATAAATTATTATTATTATTATTATTATTAGTATTATTATTATCATTACTATTATTGTTAACTTTATTATTATTGTTACTATTGCTATTTATTATTATTAATATTATTATTATTATTATTACCATTATCTTAGTTATTATTATTATTATTATTATCAATTTTATTAATACTATTATTATCATTATTATTATTATTGTTATTATTATTAATAATATTATTATTATCTATTATTATTTTCAATTTAATACATAAACTATTAACTTTCAAATTAATAAATGAACATAAGCAATCTATAAGTTTTATATTTGGCAACAATGATCCTTACAAGAATAAACGATGCTAACTTTTAATTAACGGAAAATACAAGATGTTACAATTATATATATAGTTTTTTTTTTGTTTTTAGACTTTATTTATCTATTTTTCTAGTTGTACGACTAAAAATTAGAGGGTTAAAAATATATTTTATCATGTTATATAATTTAGACTAGTAATCGATTTTATTTCACTGTCTCTTTTTTATTACCATTTTGGTTTGCAAAATTATTAAAAATAGTATAGCTTATGGTATAAAGATTTTAGTACCATTTTGGTATAAATTTTCAACTATGCTAAATAGTTTGGCTTATGGTATAAAGATTTTATTACCATTTTGGTATAAAATGTTCAAATATGTTAAATAGTTTGGGTTATGGTTTATATTAAAAACCTATTATAGATTGAAACAACTTTTTACTATTTGTTTTCATTTTTTTGATTAGAATTATTGCTTTTATCATTTTAAAATTATTTTAATTGTTTTATTTTATATAGTTACTTTCTACTTACTCTTTTCTCATTCAATTGTGATTGACTTATGGTTTTATTCCTCCAAATATAGTTAATCATTTTTACAAACACTATTTAACTTTTTTAGAAACTTCATGTAGTCTCTTTAATTTTTACAACCGAAACAATTTGTTATTAAAATTTGTTTTAAATATCTACGATTAATATTATGATCAACTTCTTTTATTTATCTGTTAAAAAATTTTATTTAGTCTTTCACACGATTGAAGTATTTTAATTTTCATAGTTTAAGTTTTGGATGCTAATTTTATTCAACAATCGTTAGCTTGGAGTTATGATTTTGTGATATTATCTTTAAGTATGCTATCATGTTAACTAAAAATGAAAATTAAACAATTCATTTTTAATGTAACACCCCGCCCCTCACACCAACAATATTGTCCGCTTTACCCACGAGGAGCTCATGGATTTGGTTTTGGTTGCCCGGGTGAAAACTTCCCAGGGAGGTCACCCATCCCTGGATTGCTCCCACTTGAGCACACTTAACTGTGGAGTTCTCATCTCATCCACAGCCAATACGCCCAAAACGCGTTGTTGATGTTAGAGGCCAGACATTCCTTATGAACCAGGAATCTCTTCTATCCACGGCTGATGTGGGATATGTGTAGGGTGTCACAAGCAAGTCACACCCTCAAAATCCATGGATTTTCTTGCACAATTCAATTAAACTAACATCCAAGCATTGTATCTAGCATCCTAACATCATCGAATCATGAATTCCAAGAACAAAAAGTTTCCTCTTATGGCAATGTATGAACTAGGTGATCAATTCATAGATTTCTTGCATAAACAACATAATCTAACATTCATACAACCTTACTAACATCATATCAACAACTAACAATCATCAATTTCATGTTTTCATCACCAATTTTCGGATTAAGATTCATCTAGAATCAAACCTATGAACAACATGATAAAACATACCTCTAAACGTGTAGAAATCAATAATTGAACTTGTAAAACACCTTGTAACTCTTGGAACCAACCAAAATCGAATTGTATGTGTGTAATCTTGATCAAAATCGCAAGGGTGTGGGTTTGGGTGAAGGTTGCGGCAGAAAATGGGGTTTGGGGGCTAGGGTTGGGTTTAATTTTAGTAATATTTGATTAAAAAGTAATTACAAAATAACCCCTTTAATTTACTTTATACAACTAACCTTTTTAACACTTTTTAAATAATTTCAACTACAATTTATAAGTATTATTAACCAACAATAATAATCATAAAAATTTACAACAAGTCACACAACACATGAAACATATATAACACGTTGTCACGTTATCGCGTAAAATTCACAAAATAAATATTTAAAATTCTGTAAATTCATGAACCACGTAATCACAACTAATAATCAACATTATTAATTAAATTATTATTGTTTATCATAGATTATTATTATTAAGTCACCAACGTTTAACGACGACTAGTGAGTGCTCACGACACGTGTATGCAAGACCTAACGGAACTAACGGAGTTTGGTAACGGAAAATTAGCGGATGTCACATTATCCCCATGTTGAAAGAATTTTCGTCCCGAAAATTGCGTTACATGGTTGTGCTACATCCCTGGTTTACTACATTGGCATAACGAAATCGAGTGTGTTGTCACATCATCCCCATGTTGAAATAAATTTCGTCCCGAAATTTAATCAGTACCTTCCCCGACTGTTGTCGTTGTTTCGAACAGATGAGGATACTTAAGTTTCATCTGATCCTCACGTTCCCACGTAAATTCCGGACCACGTTTTGAGTTCCAACGAACTTTGACTATAGGCATCTTACTTTGTTTAAGGGTCTTGATCTCACGATCCATTACTTCAATCGGTTACTCAACAAAGCATAGTTGGTCATCTACTTGTACTTCCTCGAGTGGTACAACTAGTGTCTCGTCAGATAGAAACTTCTTCAGATTCGATACGTGAAATACGTTGTGAACGCCACTCAGTGAATCAGGTAAGTACAGCTAGTCTCTAGAATCTCAAATGGCCCAACGTATCTTGGATTAAGCTTGCATCTTTTGCCAAACCGAATAACACCTTTCCACGGTGAGACTTTTAGCAACACTTTGTCACCAATTTGAAACTCCAAAGGTTTCCGTCGTTTGTCTGCGTAACTTTTCTGTCTGTCTCGCGCTGCTGCCATGCGGTTTCGTATCTGTACTATCTTCTCAATGGTCTCATGTACCAACTCAGGACCAGTTAACTGACTATCACCAACTTCCGCCCAACAAACTGGTGATCTACACTTTCGCCCCTACAATGCCTCAAATGATGCTGCCTTGATGCTAGTATGATAACTATTGTTATACGAAAACTCAACCAACGGTAAATGAACTTCCCAATTATTCCTGAAATCGATCACACAAGTGTGTAACATATCTTCTAGAGTTTGAATAGTACGTTCACTTTGCCCATCAGTCTGCGGATGATAGGCAATGCTCATATCTAGACGTGTACCCAAAGAATTCTGTAATGATTGCTAGAAATGAGACGTAAAACGAGCATCCCGATCAGAAATAATCGAGATCGGCACACCATGTCTCGAAACTACCTCCTTCAAATAAATTCGGGTTAACTTGTCCATTTTGTCAGTCTCCTTGATCGCCAAGAAGTGAGCTGACTTAGTGAGTCGATCCACGATCACCCATATCGTGTCACAACCACTAGGAGTTCTGGGCAACTTAGTAATAAAATCCATAGAAATTTGTTCCCACTTTCACAAGGGGATCTCAGGTTGTTGCAGTAACCCATATGGTTTCTGATATTCGACTTTAACCTTAGAACAGGTCAGACACTTGCTCCCATATATAGCTACGTTAGCCTTCATATTAGGCCACCAATAGTGCGCCTTCAGATCATGATACATTTTGTCAGAGCCAGGGTGTATGGAATATTTAGACTTGTGTGCTTCACTCATAAACAAGTCTCTTAGATTTCCATGCAAAGGCACCCATAGTCTATCCATGAAATACCAAATTCCATCCGATTTGACTTCAACTGTTTATCCATCCCGCGTAAAGATTCAGATCCAACGTTCTCACCTTTCAAGGCTTCTGTTTGGGCTTCCTTGATCTGTTCAGGCAAGTGAGTACTAATCGTGAGTTGTAGAGCACGCACTCGTCGGGGCTTAGCGGTTTCCTTTCTACTCAAGGCATCGACGACTACATTCGCCTTTCATGGGTGGTATTTAATAGCACAATCATAGTCGTTCAACAATTCCACCCAGTGTCATTGCCTCATGTTAAGCTCTTTCTACTCAAAGATATGCTGAAGACTTTTGTGATCGGTGTAAATAGTGCACTTGGTACCGTACAAGTAATATCTCCAGATCTTCAAGGCAAAGACCACTATTCCTAACTCCAAGTCATTTGTAGTGTAGTTCTTTTCATGTACCTTCAGTTGTCGCGAGGCATAAGCTATTACTTTGTCACGTTGCATCAGGACACAACCCAGTCCTTGGATAGAAGCATCACAATACACCACAAAATCATCACTTCCCTCAGGTAATGCTAGTATTGGTACGCTACAGATTTTCTGCTTGAGCAACTGAAAAGCAGCTTCTTGACTCACCCCATTTATAGGTTGTTCCTTTATGGCTCAAAGTTGTGAGAGGTTGAGCGATTTTTGAAAATCCCTTAATGAAACGCTGATAGTACCCTGCCAGTCCAAGAAATTGTCTTATCTCACTAGGCGTCTTGGGTACCGACCAGTTCTTTATTGCCTCAATCTTTGCAGGATCCACATGTATTCCCTTCTCGTTAACAATGTTACCCAAGAATTGCACCTCACAAATCCAGAAATCACACTTAGAAAATTTTGCGTACAACTGTTCCTTTCTAAGTAATTCCAAACTAAACGTAGGTGCTCCTCATTTTCCTCTAGAATAAATCAATATGTCATCGATAAACACAATAACAAACTGATCGAGGTAGGGTTTGCACACACGATTCATGAGATCCATGAACACTGCTGGTGCATTAGTCAACCCAAAAGGCATGACCATAACGAGTACGGAACGCGGTTTTGGAGATATCTTCCTCTCGCATTCTTAGTTGATGATAACCAGACCTCAAATCAATCTTCGAATAATAGCTTGATCCCTGAAGCGAATACAACAAGTCGTCGATACGAGGTAAAGGGTATCGGTTCTTGACTTGACTTTGTTCAACTCCCTGTAGTCAATGCACATTCGGAATGTGCCATCTTTCTTCTTAACAAAGAGAACAGGTGCTTCCCATGGCGATGAGCTTGGTCAAATAAACCCTTAATCCAATAGTTCCTGAAGTTGTGTAGATAGTTCATGCAGTTCGTTCGGTGCCAACCGGTAAGGTGCTCGCGCAATCGGAGCAGCTTCGGGAGTCAAATCGATCTGAAACTCAACTTAACGATGAGGTGGTAGTCCAGGCAGATCCTCTGGAAACACATCTAGAAAGTCACGAACCACCGGAATATCCTCTACTTTCTTTTCCTCTTGTTGCTTGTCGGAGACGAGGGCTACTATGGCTAAGTGGCCCTTGCGTAGCCACTTCTGAGCCTTCATGAATGATATGATGCCTATGACGGCACCACTCTTCTCGCCCTTAACCAAAAGAGTTTCCCCGTCCATCAGAGGAATGCAAATGACCTTCTCACGACAAATCACTTCTGCTTGCTTCTCGGACAGCCAGTCCATGCCTATGACCACATCGAAACTTCAAAGAGTAACAGGCATGAGGTCAATGTCGAAGGTATGACCAGCGAATTCTATCTTGCAATTCTTAAGGATGTGTGTAACGGAGATTTGCTTACCATCAGCCAACTCTACAACATACTTAGATTCCAATACAGAAGGCATATCACTTAAAAGGCTACAAAACTTAGTAGAGATAAAACTCCTATCGGCTCCAGTGTCAAACAGTACAGAAGCAAAACGACCATTAACAGGAAATTTACCAGTAACGGTAGTAGGATCGTTTAGAGCCTCACCTGAACCCATGACAAAGGCTCTCCCTTTGGCTCCACCATTGGTGCCACCATTATTGTCACCATTACCACCATTGTTGTTGTTTCCTCCATTCCCGTTGCCATTCCCGTTTCTTCTCAGTTGGGGACAATTTTTTTTGTAGTGCCCTTCCTTTCCATACTCAAAGCAACCCTTTGGTGTTTCATGGGGGTGCTGAGGCTGCTGAGGTTGTTAAGACTTATTCATCAGTTCTCCACGACAATCCTTTGCCACGTGTCCAACCTTCCCACAACGCTGGCATCGAAAACTGTCACACCTTCCAGTGTGGTGGTAGTTGCATCGGTTGCACTTTGGATTTTTCCCCACGTATCCACTTGGTCCTTGAGATGATGAAGATGATTGGTGAAAGTTGCGATTGTTATCGAACTGTATATGCTGCTGCTGTTGTTGAGGTTGATGTTGCTAGGGTGGGTTACTAGATAACGCTTCCTTGCTAGTGTTATTTTCCTACTTGCGTTTGTTTTCCGGCACGCTTGCCACCGTGCCCCACTTGGGTAACTTTCCTTGCTCAAAAGCTTGGTCAGTGAGCTTGTGAGCCAGTCGTATAACCTATTGAATGGTAGGGAGATTTGCAGGAGTCACCATACTCTGAATCTCCGGAACTAAACCACGTAAGTAGAGCTCAATCCGTCGGCTTGACGGGTTAACCATGCCAGGACAGAGAGTAGCTAGCTCGTGGGACCTAGTAGTGTAAGCCTCGATGTTAGATCCTTCCATCTTCAATTGCCAGAATTCAGCTTCCAGCTTTTGAACTTCATCACGGGGGCAGTATTCCTCCGTCATCATCGTCTTGAATTCCTCCCACGGTAGTGCATTTTCCATTGCCTGGCCAAGCATTTGCACTTGGGCATTCCACCATGTAAGTGCTGCACCTTCCAGTGTTCGTGTGGCATATTTCACCTGGTCCACCACTGGACAGTTACATTTGGCGAAGACTGACTCAGTTTTCTCAAACCATCTCACAAGCCCTACAGCTTCCTCGGCTCCATTGTAGGTATGCGGCTTACAGTCCATGAATGCGTTGTATGTGCATCCAGGCGGTCCTGTATTCAACGTGTCAAGGTATTCAAATCAAAGTGAACGAATTTATCACCTAATGGAATATTCGTGTAAATGATGACTAGTGTCACCGTTTAACTCCAAACTGTGCGGGCTGAGTGTTCAATGCCACTTGCACGTGTTGGTTTATCAATGCAGCCAATTCAGCCTGGGTCATGTTCACGTTACTGGCGCCACGTCCACCACCACGCCCTCGGCCACGTCCACGTCCTCTACCTCGGTCGTCCATATTTCACTTTACATTCACAAATACAATAATGAGTAACATCCAACATATCAATCTCATTGAAGTATGGTAAACAATAAGAAATAATGTACAGTCACAACCACGACATTTATAACCAAAATAATAATGTTTCATAAATAATTTGTAAGTAGCTCACAAAATATCCAATCATTGTCAAAGTTCAAGTTTTCAGTTGTGTGGGAAACAACCCTTCCTACATAGGTTTAAGAAAAACACTATGTAGTCAAATTCATAAGAATAAAGAAAAATCAATCCATCAAGTGTGATCCATCATTGTCTCCTCCGTCCAGGGCTTCTTCCGGCTCTTCTTCAGAATCTTCGACTGGTGTAGGGTCATCCTCAATTTGTAGCGCTGCAAGTTGTACTTCCAGTCTGGTGAGTCTACTCTCGACGCCTACATTGTGGAGATCCTGTGCATCCATTCACTCACACAGACTCATCACTCTACCAGCCATCTTGCAGTTCCCAGTGATAGACATGGACAAACGCTCCTCGAGTATATCCATCTTTAGCCATAGTCGGGGTATCTCATACTACATGGTGGAGTTCTCATCAGTAAGCACTCCAACTCGTCGACGCTCGGTCTCCAAAGTCGCGGTCAATGCCGCTACAGCTCGCTTAAGGGGCACGTCAAGAGACGGGAGAGTAGGTGCTGCAGAAGTAGTCGCTGACCTAGTCCTAGGTCTAGCAATAGCTGGCTCCGGGACTCGCTCTCTACGAACCATGCGATTTATGCACGTCGGGTAATAACTCCAATCTCGTGGAGGGTCGCGTTCAGGTAACGCTAACGGTTGATCCAAGTCTAACTCACCACGAGGGTAAGTAAATCTCGGCCAGTCAGGTACTCGGTGAGGTACAGGTGGAGGGGATCCAGAACGAGCACGTCTCTTTCCCAAAGCCCGGATGATGATGTCATGCTACAGTGCACGTGATGTGTATTCCAATGAGTATATAGTAAAAGGATAAGTCAAGAGCAACTAACTAACTATGTGCGGTTATAGACTAGTGTGTATGCAACCTAGTTCCCTATAACCAATGGCTCTGATACCAATCTGTCACACCCTCAAAATTCATGGATTTTCTAGCATAATTGAATTAAACTAACATCCAACCATTGTATCTAGCATCCTAACATCATCAAATCATGAATTCCAAGAACAAAAAGTTTCCTCTTAAGGCAATGTATGAACTAGGTGATCAATCCATAGATTTCTTGCATAAACAACATAATCTAACATTCATGCAACCTTACTAACATCATATCAACAACTAACAATCATCAATTTCATGTTTTCATCACCAATTTTCGGATTAGGGTTCATCTAGAATCAAAACTATGAACAACATGATAAAACATACCTCTAAACGTGTAGAAATCAACAATTGGACTTGTAAAACACCTTGTAACTTTTGGAACCAACCAAAATCAAATTGTATGTGTGTAATCGTGATCAAAATCGCAAGGGTGGGGGTTTGGGTGAAGGCTGCGGCCGAAAATAGGGTTTGGGGGCTAGGGCTGGGTTTAATTTTGGTAATATTTGATTAAAAAGTAATTACAAAATAACACCTTTAATTTACTTTATAAAACGAACCTTTTTAACACTTTTTAAATAATTTCAACTACAATTTATAAGTATTATTAACCAACAATAATAATCATAAACATTTACAACAAGTCACACAACACATGAAACATATATAACACGTTGTCACGTTATTACGTAAAATTCACAAAATAAATATTTAAAATTCTGTAAATTGATGAATCACGTAATCACAACTAATAATCAACATTATTAATTAAATTATTATTGTTTATCATAGATTATTATTATTAAGTCACCAACGCTCAACGGCAACTAGTGAGTGCTCACGACACGTCTATGCAATACTTAACGGAACTAACGAAGTTTGGTAACGGAAAATTTTCGGATGTCACATTATTCCCATGTTGAAAGAATTTTCATTCCGAAAATTGCGTTACATGGTTGTGATACATCCCTGGTTTACTGCATTGGCATAACGAAATCGAGTGGGTTGTCACATTTAAATTTTACAAACTAAGAATTAAATATACTAAAAATTACAATTACATTAAAAAAATCAAATAACACAAACAAAGAATTAAACGGGTGATTGTAGATGTTAATTTCTTGGTAAATTAAGTGCTACAATTAGCATCTTTATGTGTCGAGACATCTTTAATGGATCAAAATGAGTACTAGAAACGTGATTAAAAAATATTATCACATCGATATGCCATTTAGGGTTTTGTAAAAATTAAACATGAATGATATGAATGATACATTATGATGGATTTTTTGAAATATAGCCGTTAGAAAGCTAGATGTTTAAAAAATAACTTTAAATTTATTAAGACTATTTCATTAGAGTTAAAAATAGTTAAATAAAAATAGTGGTATTTTATGTGTTACATATATAATATAGATATATATTCAATGAAAAATATATAATAAAAATAAATAAATAAAATAATATATATTATATAAAATATATAAGCTAAATAATCATAAAAATAATAAAAGATAAAAATGAATAGAATTGAAGAATAAAAAGAAACTTTAACAATTACAAAAGTAGTCCTTTACGAAGAAAATGATAATAATGCCCTTCACTTAACAGAATTATATAACCTCAGTTAGTAATATGTTATTTTTGTTATTATTTTTATAGATTATATAATTTCTTTGTTATCTATCATTGTTTTTACTATTAAAAGTAAACAATAATTTTATTTCACCAATGTATCTTTCAAAACTTATAGCGTTCAAGATAAAACAACGACAATTAATAAACACAATGAGAAATTTTATAATTGTGTTTTATGTTTTATATTGATTTGTATTAGTTTGTCATTGTTTTCGATGTATTAGATTAATTAGTTGTTAATTAATCTTTGTGTTTTACATACTAGAAATACAAAAAAGATGTTTTGGGTGAAAATTTGAAAGTCCTTTCGTTTTTATTCACTTTCCTTCACCTTCTTTTCTCTTTTTGTCTCCATCTTAAATTTAGAGCACTCATAATGAAATTTCTATAAATGTATGAGTGTGCTTCTTATATTATAATGGATGGTTGTGAGCGGAGCAGAGATAAAATGTTATTGTTTATCTATATTTTTGAGTGAACACTATTCAACTCTTGTAAGTTTTTTATATTTTTGAAAGTGGTTATGAGTGGAGTAGATAGAATATATATGATAAAGGTATAAGAAAGTATTTTTTAATTAAGAGTAAATTACACTAATCGTCCCTAAGATTTGCTTAAATTTTACATTTCATCCCTAAGATTGAAAAATTACATGTTTAGTCCTATGGTTTGGAAAAACATAACACGTTATCTGGTTGTCGAGACTCGATCAAAAACAAGTTAATTTACCGGTCTTAGCTACCTTTATTGCGTAAGGGTAAGTAAGGTCGTCTCCATAGAGAATATGTGGAAAGTGTTTACTTAATGTGACTCGATTAACTAAAAGACTCGAACTTTATAACTAAAAATTGAAACTTTTGAATGAATTAATGAACACAATTGCATAAAGCAAGAAACTTTAAAACAAATTTACTTAAATAATGAAAGACAATTACTTCTGGGTTTCAATTCTGCAAGATCAACAATTGGTACTTCTAAATTAGGATTTGTAAGAAACAATACTTAAAGATCTTAACTTTTGATTAAAATGATAACAAAAAAACAATCTTTTAAGACTCATTCATTCACAATGTTACCAATTCACTTATATCACGTTGTCTACTTTTCTTAATGAGCTCACGATGCAAGGAAACCGAAAATTGATAATCAAACAAACAACTTTATTTATAAGCAAATCGTTTAAATCAATCAAAACATAATGTTTCATTCAATAATCAATATTCAATACAAAAACCTAATCAAACATACCAATTGTCTCACTTTACAAGAATCCCGAAAGCAATCAAGAGAACCTAGCCACGCATCATCTTCGATAAATTTTCAATCTTTCTTCCAATGATGATAAATGATGATATGGAATATGTTAGGAAGCTTGAAAGCACCAAAAATCTCCTTGAAATCATCTATTTTCGGCTTGATATGGAAGATGTTATGAAGCTTGATGCTTAAAACCAACTGTAAGACCTCCCAAAATTAGAGTCTTACATTTCCTATGTGAAAACTCCTTTTTTGCCATATAGTGAAAATTATGTTGTTTTACTAGTTATAACTATGTTGTTTTACGGTTATATTTATTTTGGTATCATTATAATTGTGTTATTTTATATATAAAGTGATCAGCATTATGTTGCATTTTTCATGCCTAAATGTATGCAAATATCCCCGCCCATAAAACCAGCAACGTACACGTGACGCGTTTTCAATTCTTTCTTATTTTACTTAGAAAAAACCAACTATTTAGAATAACAAACCCTATTTGGTAAGCAACTAAACAATCATTCTTTGATTATCATAATTTGAAACAATAAAATCACACATAAACATTATCTTCTACAACTTAATTTATTATAGCCACTTATTATGATATTATTTCATATTACATTCTACTTTCCAACTGCAATATGTTGAGTATTTTGCTGGTTGTGATTTCCATCCGATATGACTCTGTTGAATTAAATTATCAAACAAATTTAGTATATCTCGGTGATGATGTAAGTCGAGTAGTCGGTACATACATATTTTCAAAGGTTAAAAGTCAAATGTTTAAAATAGAATATTGGGACCGAAACCAAAAAGGCAAGGTTTCAGATATGTGTTATTTATTTATAATAAATATTTTAGCATAAGGATATCCCAAAACATTAATTTATGTTTTTCTACGGCAAGTCCAAAATGCTAATGCTTTTAATTCAATTTTTCCTATATAATTATAATTTATAATTTCGGATATGTCGAAAAACTTCAAAGGAAAAAAAACAATAAAATGATATATGATATATGGAATCAAATTTTATTTAACCTGTTAGCAAAACAATAACTTTAATTGATGATGAATTGATTTTATACTAAATATAGATATCAAACAAACACGGAAATATGTGTGCATATCAAATGAATGAATTTTTAAAAGTCATCCTTACAGAATTGAATTATTTCACAATTCTAACTATTCTTTTAAAATATTTCATCAGTGAAAATTAGTAAAGAATGATATTTATAACATACATTAGTTGTCCTACGGGACATCCTTGTTGATAATATGTCTCATCACTAAACAATAAATTCAAAGTGTTTAATAGCAAAAGATTATAGATAAAAAATATATATTATACATTAGTTATTGGGGAATTATTAATTAAATAAACATTAAAAGATCGTCCATTCTTGATTTTAATTAAAGAGATGTTAACCTTAAACAGGAATTTTGGTAAAGTTGTATTTCAATTTTCTTCCTCTTTAAGCGAGGTCTCTAAGGAATTCTAGATTTCTAGTTAACCATTGGTCAATTAAAATTCAACAAATTTACTTTAAAGTAAATATCTTGAACATAATAAATAATTAAATTGAATAGCCTAGAAAAAGTAATATTTTCTCTTTAATCATACACCACATTTGATATATTTTTATTAAGGCAAATTCGATTTTAATAATACAAACTATTACCTGTTGGCGATAATAAATAATCAATACTAATAATTTAGCCGGTAACACCTCAACTTTTACATTTATTACCAACAACAGTCTCAATTATATAATATTCAACTTTTTACATATGATTTAAGCTCGATTCTAGTCGCAATAATAATTATAAACGTAATGAAGAAACATACAAGTTAAATTGAGCCTAAATAAATACAAATCACACGTAAAAAATTGAAAATTATATCATTGGTATATGTTTTTGGTAATAAAAGTGAAAGTTGGGAGTGTCGTTGGTCAAATTAATTGTATGGATTATTATCGGCCAATAAACAATAGTTTGGATTATTGAAATCCAATTTACCTTTTATTAAAACTCTATTTTTTTCCCACCGTGTCTTAATTGGTCAAGCATAAATTTAAGCGTGATATTACATTACGAATAAACACTAATCCACACTTTGTTACATAGGATAAATTCACTAAACGTGAATCTACATGATAAAATAAGCTATTTTTATATACGAATATATTGCAGTTCAATATAAATTCACATGTGAACTAGTGTTAATTCACAAGTGAATCTAATAATATGATCAAACATTCTCAACCATCAGAACTACAAATTATTGACCTAAAGGTAAAGAGTTAATAAACAGATATAATAACATTTTTCTTTAATTTGGCTTTTCTGTTAATTTAAAAATAGGTTAAACTTATCTCATATGAATTTCATCATGCACTTGATGCTAATCAAAAGGTATGAAATTGAATTATGTACTCAGAACTCACAACCCCCTCCAATACCTAAAATAAGATAATGAATTGATGGTAAGAGATTCAAGAGGCCTTTATGGTTTCTTAATCGTTCTAAACTTATAAATCTTAAAGGAAAATAATGTAATAAAAGTAGATTAAAAGTTTGAAGGCTATAACGTCATCTCCATCATTAACATTGATTTGCATTATTTTAAGAAAATTTCGACAACCAAGATTTAGCAATTTTAACCAAACCGAAAAGGGGTGGGTAACTATTGCATCATGAAACTGAACCCGTGTGTCAACCAATTTCGAAAACCACCACCACTTTCATTTGAAATTGAACCCTGAAATGATATTACGAATGTTAATGAGAAACTTAACTAGAAAACACATATAAAAGAAACATAGATCAAAACATATGTTACTTAAATTAATAATATTTAAAAAAAATCTTTAAGCCCTTGATAGACTTCAATACGTTACCATCTTGTTACCATTTTTAATAGCTTAAATAAACTGAGGCGATTATAGAGGATTGTGATGGTATCGACTCGTGTAGCATGTCTAGGGTGATGGTGGTGATCGAAGGCAATGGATGATGAAGACCGCAATGGAGTGGGAAAAGGAGGAATATGATGGTGGTAGAGGTAGGTGGCCATAACTGAGGCGATGATGGAGGCTGATCAATTGGATGATGCGACGATGAAGGATTATGTATGTATTTGTAAGGTTGATTGTTGTTGTGTTGAGTGCTGGTATAAGACGTTGGGGATGGTTATATATGTACACACCCATTAAACATTAAGGCATCATAGTCTAATACTTTATTTATTTTGATTTTTCTCGTCATCGGCTGACATATCACCGCCTTAACTAATTTTGTGCTACTTCACAATTTACAAGTTGATTACATAAAAAGCAATGAATCGAAGTTCTTTACATTAAAAGATAAATATTGGTGCATACATTGTTACATATTTTGAAATGCATTACTTATTTTAAATACAGTTGAAAATTTAAATTTAAATATGTGATACAAATGCTAAAACATAACTATTCATATTTTCATGAATTCTCTAATCGGCAGAATATATCATTATATTCAACTTGGTCAATTAATCAAGAAATATTAAACAAAAGCATCACATTTGAAATGTGAATTGATCGTGCCAAGTATGGTGTTGCAAACAATATCAAAAGTTAAAGAGTCAAAGAACAAAATAACCATAACCAATGGTACAGCGTACAACTTCACCTAGCTTTTCAATAAAAATCGTACATTTTGACCAATAATAGATCACACCAAGAGCTAATGAATTTTCATGAACCAGGAAATAGAAGGTGGCTCCAACATGAATCGATCATGGAAGTTTTTGGTTTTAATCAAGTCAAACTTCATTTTATTAAGTAAATATTGTATTACGCGTCCTTCTATACACAAGTCACTTCAATGTATGTAAGATATTTGACATGCATTTTAATGGTGAGCTTATGATCACTTAAAAACAACTATATTTCATAAAGCTATTAAATTTCTTTTATAGACTAACCCGAGTTTCATAAAGTATTTTAGAGGTCTATAATAGACTAATAACGACATCAAATGAAATCCAAAGTTGAAGTAAAAACAAAATAGGTTTTAAAAATCAAAGGAGTTCTACACAAATGGAACTTTTCCAAAATAAAACATATTTGTCGATGTTATTACTAAAACTAATTAACTTAGTGGATGTACAAAAAATGTTCGAAGAATCTTCTTTGAATGGAAGTCTTTACATATGTTTTTAAGTCTTTAAGCGTAATAATGCACTTTAATGCAAGATTAGACCAAATGTATACTTGAGAGAAGTTCTCAAAAATGGCACTGAGAATGTATGAAAGCACTTTCCATGTAACTCTTCATATTTGATGCTTTATAAGACATACTTTATTAGTTAAATGACTAGGAAAATGCTTGAAAAACTAAATAAAATTTTTGAAATTGTGAGAAAGACAAGTGTTGTCTAGAGGTCCGGGTTTAGACAAGAGACATGAAATGTTTTAATATTTTACCTAATCATCGTACATTTAGTGATCTCCTGCTCTTTAAACACACGTCACATTAAGAGAGACATCAAATATTAGCAAGAGAATAGGTGTGCGTGCGAGAGTTGTACTTTAATATTCTTTCAGGGTGAAGCCATTTATGATATTTACCATACTTAGAGAAGGTTTTTGACAAAATATAAATTTATCAAAGGTTTTTGAATAAAAAGATCACGTTGTTTGTGGTTAGTTTGTAAAATGTGTCTTGTCAGTTTGACATTCTTAACTTTGTAAAAGAGAGAAGACGATTAGACTAATGATTCTTATCTCAAGTAGTTAAGATGATATACCCCAAGATCTTATAAAAAATAGGTAAAGTTCTTGTATTCAAGTCCCACTTATGATAAAAATAAAACGGAGGTTCCAGGTGGGAAAAAGGGTTTTCTTACCTTATAATGCGAGTTTACTCCTGAGGGTGACATCAGGCTTTGTACTTGAGTTATCTATCCAATTAGCCGTTAAAAAAAGAGAGAGAAGATGATTAGTGGTGTGTGGTTGCTATATATACTTATGACACCTTGTAGAAAAATAAAGTCTACAGTCGACTCAGTTCTTATTTTTTGAGAGTTGCGTTGTTCTTCTTTTCTTATTAATTGAATTTAAACTACGTTATCTTCATATTATGTTTGTCATTACTTTGCAATGTATTGAAAACTAATCATAACTCTGTAAATAAATAAGTTCGTATAACCCTTGATGATCATACGGAAGAATCATGTTGGGGATCAGTGGCCAAACATTCTCCTTAAATTTCACTTTATCACCATGACAAAAATTTAAAAATACTCTAATCTAACTATCAACGTCAAACGTGTCTAGCAATTTGTAGTTTTTAACATTTTATGTCAAAAATGTTAGTTGATGTTAATACATTCTCACATCTTGCAAAGTTGACACTATCTAGAAATTGGTTGAAACATACTTGGAATAACATGTAAATAATACATTAACTGTGGAGTTATTTAATAAAAAGTGACCGCTTAACATAGCAGTTAGTGCAATATGTTCCTTAGGAAGGAGCGTAGGTTCGAACTTCTTTTGCTGCAAATCTTTTATGCAGCGATTTTCTACCTTATGTTTCTATCTTTTTTTCCTTTTCCTTATTATTATTATTATATTATTACTATTATTAGTTTGTTTCAATTCGCCACGGATATAAGACAAAACGAAAATTTCGAATAGTTAATTAAAGTGTGTATAAAATTAAAACTTATAACATTTGTAGAAGACAAAAAAAATGTGAACTATACCTAAGATATATATAATTCATATATATTAAAGTAATTTTGATATAACTAAATAAAAACTAGCTATAATCTTTTTGTTTTCTTGAAATTTAATAACTTTAAATACGGAAATGGCTTTTATAGTATGTAATTCAATTTATAAAAATAAGAATTACATCTCTCCCTATATTAGCATTCTTGGTTTCTCTTCGTCACTCCTATTTATACCCCTTGTTCCTCACCTCACTTCACAACTCATCAAAAACACCATTCTCAATTCTCTTTTCACCATCTATAATGCTCGTTAGTGATCTCGGCGATCACATCGGAATGGAGAGCTCTCTTGATTTGAATACTAGTACTGGTACTGATACTTACACTTTCACTGCACCGTCTAAGCCATGTGGAATGACCAAAAGAAGATCATCATCAATGAATGGGAGGGTCATGAAGGAGCTTCCACCGCCGCTGCCGATCCAAACGTTAACGGTATTGAAGCGATACTACACTGACGATGGGCGGTTGATCATCGCGGAGGAGAATGTTGAGAGTCCTAAGTATCAGTTCACTGCCCACAGATCTCATGGTCGCCTCACTCTCCGACTTGTTGAGTGTGGTGGCAAGGTGACGGTGGGTGGTGGTGGTGGTGGTGGGTGTTTTGGGTATAACGGTGAAAGTGGTGGCGAGTGGACCGTGTTTGGTGGTTGATTAGAATCAACACTGTGCCATCACGCCAGTTCAGATATAGCAAGGCTGAATTGAATTCATATATTAAAGTTTTTATTTATTTAGTTTTTATTTTTTTTCCTTCAGAATTTAATAAAAAGTATCCTTTCTTTTTGGTTTTATTTCGAGGTGAAAATATGTTGTTTCATTTTTAGTATTTTTACTTTTATTTCACCCGCAAATCCGATTAACAAATGAGACGATACATTACTAGAAAACCGGATATTTACGACGTATTTAGAATTTTACACCAAAATTGCAACCGGAAAATACCTAGTTATACACTCATTTTTATATGGTTTATTAAACAAAATTCTTTTAAATGTTTTTTTTATTTTGAACAACCGGGAGTTTTTATTATAAGAAAGATAGCAAGAAGATATATTACAAAAGCATTACAATTAAAATTAGACCAAAACTCTTAATTTAAACTAATACATCTCCTTCTGGTTATAAATGTTTTGTACTAATGCATATTTATTGGAAGTTCAAGAGTTTTACAGATTGCATTTAATTAAAGAAAGATAGTTGGGATAATTAACGCACTAATCAACAAACAGGTTTTTTTGCATAAATTTATTTCCCTTTAATTTTATATAAATAAATTTTCTTTGAGGTTTTATAAGTGTTAAAGATATGATCATATAAAAAGATACTATCTCTAAATCATAAATTCAAGGAAAGTATTTTGGATTCTTTTTATATTTGATCACCGAATAATGGTACCGATCGATATATTGTAACAAAAACGTATTCACTTTTTAAAATTAAAACAATGTAACCGCGTTTATTAAATAATAGATAGGCGTTGACTATAAGTTTGAAGTTAAACTATTTTTGGAGTTTGACTTTCTGTCCGTTTAGCCGCATAAAGTAAAGGAGTATCATATCTTCAACGTGTTTTTAATAACAAAATAAATGCTGTATGAAAACATGTTTAAAAGGCAGAAATTTGTTTTGTTAATAAATCTAATAAAATTTATTTCAATGAGAGTGGTAAACACATCTTTCAAAATTGAGAATTGTAACCATATATGTTCAATATTTATCTTTGGTAATAAGAATTGAAATGATATTTAGAAAAATAAAGTATATACTCTTTTATATAGACAAATTAAAAATAAGAAAAAGTACATTATATTTGTTAATAATAATAAGAAATTGATAAATCTAAATAGTAACCATATCTCTTCAAAATCGAGAATGTAACAATATACTTCTTTTATATAGACAAATTAAAAATAAGAAAAATGTACATTATATTATATATATTACTGATTACCAATTTTTGTGTGCATAATTGTTTATACTTTAGCTTTAGTGAGTTGTATTCTTTTTTGATTTTCTTATCTTTATTTTTTACTTTTAAACCCAATAACATTTATATCTTTTATAATTTAACCCCTCTAAAGTGTCACTTTCAATTTTAGTCCCCTAAACTTTTCATCTTTTACAATTTTTTTGCTTTACGTTTTGCTCTAAATTTTATGAGCTAACACGCTGCAACGTGCACGTGCGGTTAACCATTTTACGCCTATTTTTTCCGTTTATCGACCCTATCGCAACGTGCAGGTCCCAGATCGGCTTATTGTTTTTAATGGTTTGCATTTCACATGCGTTGTTTAGAGTTGTTATGTCTACTTTTCGTTCGTTTTTATCATTTTTATTTTTATTTTCGTTTTAGTATTAGATTTTCCGATGTTGGTGATCGCTGACGTAGGTGTGACATTGATGCTACTAGACACGGTTTTATGCCTCCCGCCGCAACACGGGGGGATTGATAATAATTTGTTAATAATATTAAGAAATTGATTAATTAAAATAGTAACCATATCTTTTCAAATTCGAGAATCATATAGTTCTAATAAGTCAAAATGATTATGTACATGTGGCATCTTCTTAGCCCTTCTTATCCTTTATTTTACCGCTCATAAAAAAACTAGTTAATACCTTTCATGTTTAAGTGTATACCATCTATATCTAATATTTTGAATTTAAATTTCAAACATTTATACCTTTCTAAATATCATAATATTTTTATTTTAAGTTTATACCATCTACATATTTTACTCAAATTCATAATTATCCGTAATTGTAAGTTTCGATGATTAATAATATAAAGAAACTTCAATATTAATATTTTAGTCAAATATATTAACAATGCCATAATAACATTTCATCATCGTACATTTTAAATTGTTTATTAATACATCATTTCATGATAATTTTTCTTTATCATTTAACAAAACATAGTGATGGAATCCAAATAAATATGTTTTTTTAAAAATCTTGTCTTTCTCAAATGCGACTATACCATAAAATCTTACTTCTAATAAATCAAAATAATTCTGTACATATGTCATCTTCTTAGCACTTCTCATCCTTTATTTTTTCGCTCATAAAAAAACTAATTAATACCTTCCATGTTTAAGTGTATACCATCTATATCTAATATTTTGATTTCAAATTTCAAACATTTATATATTTCGAAATATCATAATATTTTAATTTTAAGTTTATACCATCTATATATTTTACTCAAATTTGTAATTATCTGTAATTGTAAGTTTTGATGATTAATAATAAAAAGAAACTTTATTTATATTTTAGTCAAATATATTAACAATGCCATAATAACATTTCATCTTTGTACATTTTAGATTGTTTATTAATACATCATTTCATGATAATTTTTCTTTATCATTTAACAAAACATAGTGATGGAATCCAGATAAATATGTTTTTTTAATTCTTGTCGTTCTCAAATACGACTATACTATAAAATTATGTAGCCCATGAAAACAATCAAGTTTCTAGAATCTAAATGATTTTTACTCTGTAGAGTTTATAGTCATTGATCAGAACGTATTATTTTTCAAATAATCGGATTCTATATCTCAATATTTTACATCATTCAACTTATATTAAATTTTCAAAAAAATCGGATTTTTACTCTGTAGGGTACGAAATGTCAAGGCGGCGTTTTAAAAAAAATAAAAAACTTTTGAAAATTTTCACACATGCGGGAGTATTTGTACATGAACCAATATTAGCTGAAAATCCTTCTACACATAAATGTCAAATGTGCACAAAAGGTTTATTTCAATAATAACACAATGGTGACAAAATGCTACAACTTTGTTAAAACATATAACTTGAATGATACATTACAAGAAAACATTTGCTCACCTGATGTTCTAAATTGGTTAAAAGTTTTAGGTCTTCCAAGTCATTATTTAGTACTAAAGGTAGGTGTTCCACTAATATTACTAAAAAATATTTATCAGAGATGCGGCTTATGTAATTGAACAAGATTACAAGTCATATCACATCGTAATCGAGTCATAGAAGCAGAGAAGATAGTTTTCAGTTTTGGTGGGTGTTAATTACTATCAATGTCAAAGGTTGGTTTGTTTTTGAGACAACTAATATTCTCACATGGTCAATTTGAGTCACAACCAGCCGAGAAGAGGAGAGATTGCAGGACCGGTGAAGGTATGCACTTACAACACAACAACACAATGAGGAGAGTTGCTTAGAACACTTAACAGATCAAATAGAGAACTGGTTAACTTGTTAATGAAAGATGCTAAAAACACAAGTAAATATGAGACAGAACAAGATTGCAAACAACACAAGTGTTTGGTTTTCAAGAATGTTGTATATTGCTTCTCAAGTTCTATTACAAGTTACAATGCATCGATAGAAATTTACAAGTACTTGAGATACTTTATACTACATCCTACAGCCGGCCATACTTTGAAGGCCAGCTGGATACAATTTACTAGACAACTACACAATCAAATGTAGAGTCAAAAGGCAGATCTGCCTTTTGACTTGTGACTATGACATGCCATAGCTCACATCCTAATATATTACAAAAAGGATAAAAGTACATAAAGTAGAAAGCATAGACTCAAGACCTCAATGTACAGTTACCAAAAGCATGGACCTTTCACCAACTCGTGTAAGTTGGTGACTTTACAGAGTAGCAGCGGAAAGGTGGTCCAGCTTTATGGTAAAATACATCAGATAAAGGCATATCTCTAAAAGTCTTCAGAAGAAATCTGTCTTCACTCTTTGGCTTCGGAAGACTTTGTCTTTGAAGCTTCAGAAGACTTCACTTTTGGCTTCGGAAGATGTTGGTCTTGGCTTCGGATGATTTTACGCTTAGAATATTTCTAGTGCATGATGTAAAACTTCCAAAGCATTTCTACTTTTGTTCTTTAGTGCATGCTTGTAGAGAGACTTTGGATGTTTTGGCTGCATCAGACTTATAAGAATCCTTACAAACTCCCCCTAGGCTGATGCTACCAAAACATTTAGAAGATCTTCAGATGTTTGTAGTCTTCAGCACAATGATGACCATACCCTTCTTCATTAGATGGTCAGGATCATTCAGACTCTCATAATATCTTCTCATCTCGAAGAGATCATGCAGAGGTAAGTTGATTATGTCTTTTCATGTATAGACATTCTCAACACCTTGATCTCTGATCACATCCCATCTCTCTGTATTAGTAGTGAATGTCCAGGATAAGATGGGTGTCTCAGCTGCAAGAGGAGCCACTTGAATTGGAGTTGATTGGGTTGCCTCTTCATGCACTTCCTCAGGTTGATCTGACTCAGCCTGAGATGTAGAGGTGGATGATTCAGGATTTTTCTTCTTTGACTTTGGTTTGGAAGCCATCCTCTTCTTCCTCTTAGAAGACTTTAACTGAGAAGACTGGTCTGCAGCACCTTGTTGATCATCCTTGTCTTTCTCAGTTGAGTGTTCCTTCCTCACAGGTTCAGAAGGAGAGAGAGTTTGACCCTGCTAGGGATAAGAAGATAAAGCTTGCTGAGGCTTAGCAGGAGGTCCAGGTTGTTCAACCTTAACCTCCACTTCAGATGGGATTTGACTTGGAGGAGAGTATAAGTCAATCAGCTCTCCACTCTTGATCTTCTGCTTGATTACCCTGATATGCTCATCCATTATGGATAGAGACATAGGGCCAAGTCTCCTTTCGGAGAATCCATACAGCTTCAAGAAACTCATCATCCTTTGTCTGTCAGCAGACTTCTTCATACTCTTTTGGATGATGGCTCTTGACTTTGCAACATCTTCCCTCATCTTTTTCTTTATTACCTTTTGTTCTTTGAGCACTTGAAGTTCAAGCTGTTTGAGATACTCAAACTCAATGTACTCAAAGGACAAGGGAAGAAGTGCAGATGCCTGGTAGAGACCTGTGGCACTCAGATACTTGATCATGTTTTGCCTATCTGTTTCTTTGTCTACCTGAGGTTCTTGTGTAGCAGCCACATCCTCTTGCACAAGACTTTCCTGAACTGGGGAGAGAGTTGGAGCATGCTTGTATAACCTTTTCTGTCTCTTCTCCTCTTTGAATTAGAGAAGTAACCTTGCATCCTCTGCTTCCTTCATCTCTCTTGACACTTCCATGTCAGCTAGTTCATTTAATTGCTCTAAGGGGAGAGATATAATCTCATCTATGTCATAGTTCCTGGTCTGCAGGTAAGTAATCCTGACTGCCCTCAACTCATCTTCTTGAGTGTTTGGTCTGGGGGCAGCCATGATTGCAGCTTGCATAAAGCCTGAAGACCCAGAGGAACTTTCTTCCCTTAGCTTCCTCTTCCTTTCTCTCTCCTCCTCCTCAATCTCCTCAGGAGTTAGAATCCTTTTCCCTTTGTCACCCATAGACCTTTGTGACTCAGGGTGGAGAGAGCTTTGGCCTTCATTGCTTGGTGTAGCATCCAAGCTCTGGGCAGAGAGAGGTTGTAAGACACCTTCACCAGTAGGTGTTTCCCTGGAGGGAATGAATTTTTGAAGCAGTTATTGGTGTGACAGGACTCTCAGGCTCTATCACTGGGCCTTCAGCCAAGGTTTTCCTTTTAAAGCTAATCTCAGGGTCTACCTCAGCATCCAGTTGACCAATGACATTACCTGATTGCCTTTGTCTCCTTCTAAGGCTGAACTCTTCAGTAATTCTGTCTTGAATCCTGAGTGCTAACCTGTCAGCTTGTCTTGATTGGCTTGGGTTGACAAGTGGCATGTTAATCAGGTCAAGACCTTCATAGTAGTCCAAGGTCTGAAAATTGAACACTTCTTGCTGCCCTTGAACTCTGTGAAGAATGAGGGCTCTTCTATCAGCATCATACCTCCACCCAATAATGTAGTTTGAAGTTCCTTGAGGTGGAGATGACACAACCCTTGGAATGCCTTCCTCAAAGAGACTCCTAATGACAGAGTCTATAATGTCCATATCAATGTGAACTTGAGGAAGTTGCTGAGTATGCACAGTTGCAAGTGAGAATGCTAGTCCTCAATGTCCATATGAAGAACTCCCAGGTTCTATGACTGTAATGACTTTCTCCCCTTTTTTGGTAGCATCACCCTCTTGCATAGGTGAGCTAGAGGTTAGGTCAATCACATTCACAGGTTCTTATGTTCCTGGTTGAGCTCCTCTTAAAGGTCTCCCAGCTAGTTTTTCCCTGAGATAAGATATCTTAAGTTGCTGATTACTGACCCTATTGTGCAGGGTAGTCACCTGAGATTCAAGGTGACTAACCTTAGAGACTAAATAGGAGCATGTTTTTGACAGTTTTTGCACCTTTAGTCTCAGATTCCCCTCATCTTCATCAGAAGAATCATTGGGGGATGAGATGATTGGACCAAAGTCCTCTCTTTCACCACCAGCTTCACTTCAGGTTCTTGGCTGCTGGATTTCCTATGCACTTTGACATTCTTAGTTGAGGTGTCAATGGGCTGAGTTACCATGGTTGAGGTCTTAATGATGTAATCACTTGCAGAAGTGAGAGCCTCTTCCATATGAATATCCTTAATAGGTTCAGAAGTATCCACCTCAGTGATGGGTGACTGATGTGGGCTAGACAAAGAAGACTCAGCAGTACTCATCTCTCTTTGAGTAGGGGAAGAGTAGAGAGACTCATGGTACCCACTGAAACCTAAGTCTTCATCAGTTAGAATGAGAGGTTGGGAATGGGTTGATTTAAGTCTAAAGGCTGGGGATGGTAACTGTCCCCTGAAGGTTGTTCACTTGAGTGTTGAGACTCAGAGTGAAGGCTTAAGGCAGTTGGGCTTGTGAGCTCATCAGGGTGATCATGAGGAACCTCATCCCTGATTGTTGAAGAGATGGGAGTGGTTTGCTCCTCAGGGGAAGTGGGAGCTCTAGTGTCCACTTCCTCCAGTATGGGTGAGTATATGGGGGACTCAATAGCTTGAGCAGGGGTTCGTTTTGATTTTCTTTGGTAGGTGAGGGTGACTTGGGGCCTTTTTGATGGTTGAGAGGTAGAAGGTGTGGGTTCAACACTAGCTTGTGTTGCTAGGTTGTCACTTTGAGCAATGAGCTCTAACATTTTTGGGACAAGGGCTGTTTCTACTCCTGAGAAGCCTAGAGTTGGCTTCTTCATAATTTTAAAGACGCCGAGCTTCATCTGTCCCAATTTAAGAATATTATCTGTTTCCCTCAACTGTAAGCCCAGTTCACAGTTGAGAATGTGTTAAACATATCTAGGAAGCATATAATACTCTAAGGAGTCCAAATTAGCAAGCAAATTTGTATAAACAAACTGAGAGTACCTGAACTTGATCCCTTGAACCATTCCATGTACTATGAAGGAGAGATCTTCAGGAATCTGATCCTACCCACCATGCTTATTTGACAAGCTGTGAATAACCACATGAAGCAGGTATTTCCACTGGGATGAGACCTTCCCTTTCCTGAAGGTCTTTATAGAGAAATCTCCCTCATAGCCCATCTGCTCAAAGGAATGATTTACAACTTCCTTTGGGAAGGACAACTCACCTTCTTCATCATCCGGCTGCAAGTGAGTGTTGATGATGGCCGGAGTGATGAAGATTGTCCTCCCTTGCACTGTGGCAGACAGTGCCTTCTCCCCATCCATAATGACCTCTTGGCAGGTCTTCCAAAATTCAAGCAGATGATTCTCATAGAGAGTAGGATCAATGGTTAGGGAGGTGAAGTAGTTTATTAGAGCTAAGAAATGGCAAATCTCCGAGAAACATTCATCTTTCTCAGAGCTTAACAGAGCAACTTGGTTATGTTGCCTGTGAAGTTGCATGAAGAAATCTGGGTTGTTTCTGAGGTTTAGGTTAACCATTTCAGAAGCTTAAGGATGAAGAAAGATGAAGAACAAAGGCGGTATGGGAGAATTTAGGTTTAAGGAATAGTGTAATTGAGGAAGATAGTGAATGAGGGGGGAACCGTTGGGCATTTATATGAAAAGAATTTGAGACAAAGTTAATGAAAGAGGATAAACTTTGAAATCTGGATATCGGTCCCACCTCTGAAAAGTAGTTTACTTTTGCCCAAAAAGTAGTTTTCTTGGAAGTCAAGACATCTTCCGAAGGTTATTTGCTTCGAAAGTTCTGAAGAAAAAGCTTCCGAAGGCAAATTTGGTTTCGGAAGAGATTTCAAAGGTTTTTAAGAATTTTGCTTCGGAAGAGAATTTACACTCAGAGATTTTCTATTCTAAGAAGAATAAATACTTCCGAAGGTAAATTGCTTTCGGAAGAAACTTGTTCTTTGAAAACATACAAGGTACTTAAGTTGATTTTAAGCTTCGGAAGATCTTTCAGAAATTTCTTCCGAAGGTAAAATCAATGAAGCAATTATTTGTTTACTAAGACATAAACTTCTTCCGAAGGTAATTTTGAAACTTCCGAAGAGATCAAGATTTCAAACATCTAAGAAAAGTTTTTTGAAAAGATTTTTCTTCCAAAGAAAACAAGGGCTTATGAAGGTGATATAATAGACAACTTAGGACACACATGTGACATCTCTTAATTTTGTTAACTTAGAAGTTAACTTTGTTAAATTTTAAAAGGGCCTTTTATGCCATTTTGAAACTTTGGGGTTTGTTATACTTAATAATTAATTTGGTGATTAACAAATTAATATAATAATAATAACATTATAAGTGTTATAATGTTTGCTTATTATTATAAAATTTAAGGTGTTAATGATCTTAAATAAAATAATAACTATTATTATTATTATAATAATGACACTAATAATAATAATATTAATAATAATAATATTAATAACAATAATAATCATAATAATAAGATTAATAATAATAATCATATTAAAAGTAATCTTGTAAAAAAATAGAAACAATATAAGTGTTATTATTTTAAAACTTGTATTTAACTAGCTTTAGCATAAAATAATAACATTTTAAAACTTCAGGGTCTAAAGTGTAAATTAGCTAAAACTAAAAAACAAAACTTTAAGTTCTTGTTGTTAATTGTTGAAAACACAGGGACCATTTGTGTAAAGTCTTTAAAAACCAAACCATTTCTTCTCTTAAACCCCGCAAATCCGTCCACCATTTCCGGCCAAACTCCGGCCAGCTCCAGCCAACCTTTAAACCACCAAAATGCAATGATTTAGTTCCAAAAACCGCTCCAAGACCTTCTGGAACCAACCTCGAACTTGAATGTAGCTTGAAATCGAATTAAAACATCGGTTAGTAAGCTCAACCGAGAGCATAACCGCAACTTTAATCATCATAACCGTTCGAACATTAATTCTCATTACTAATCTAATTAAGTCCACATAAACAACCATTTAGAAACCTCTAAACGAATACCACCCTCAATTCCATCTGAAACAAACGTAATCATCGGGTTCCCTCATCACTTTGCGTCGCAACCTGCAACTTGATCAAACCCCAACTTAAGTACGCCATCATCACAAATTGACAGAGGGCTTTCGTTTCTCATCCTTTGTTGAAGCTAAACCTGCAAACAACTGGCTTATCATCAACCAAATCGCATGGAATCAATTCTCTACAGTTGCGACTACTTTTTCATTTTGTATTCTCGAGTTCTAACATCATCCGGGTAAATTAAACACATCTTCTTACTCGATTTCATTCGCTAATCAAAAGCCCTAACATTAATTTGATTAACAACATCAATCTGATGTTCAATTTTGGTTTATACCGATCTAGGGTTCTTGATTGGGGGGAAATCCTTGGGATTTTGTTTAAATTCAATACAAACCGATGATAACCGCGGCTGTATGCCTTGGTTCACCGGTTCCATGTCCATCTCCCAACTTTGAGGTCTCGGGTTCGAACCCGGGTATCCTCATTATTTTTAGGTGCTTTTTCAGCCTATACAAAATTATATAAAAATTTCTAAAAATTCTAAAAATCTATTTTATAAATTCTAGTTATTTTAAAGGCTAACCAATTATTTTCTGAAAATTTATTTTTTTTATAATAACCTAACATGTTATTTTATTTTGTTAAAACAAAGAATATAATTAGTTAAATATCTTGTTAAATAGAATTTAGATATTGTTTATCTTATAAAAACATTACATGTTCAAACATACAATTGGATTCTTTTTTGGTTTTAGTTTATTTTAATAAATAATAAAACATTGATCCAAATGCTTTTCTTTAAATAAAAAAAAGCTTAATTATTTTTCTATGATCATTTAACTTTAATATATTTAAATGGCTTCTTTTAAAATAATAGAATAATTATTTACATGAATATGGACTTGATACAATAATTTAAAAATCATTTAAAATACTAATGGGCACAATAGTATTTTTATTCTTTAAAGGTTTACTTTTATAATTGTGATAATGATATATTATTCTTAGAAAACTATAAAGAATTAATTACATATTGAACTCCAACTTTGTTATATTTAAATTCATTTCTAAAATATATACATATATAATTCTTCTAATGAATTAAAAATGTAAATAATTACTTTGTAAATTGTTACTTATCAAAAACCCCTTAAAACTATTGAAACCCTAATCATTATTTGAACGTTAATCATATTATTAATCTTCATCTTGTAATACATATTTAGGTGCCTTGTAATGAATACTTGGGATTACTTTGGATCATCCTTTAATCTTTATTTATCATCTTGTAATGCTTATATCAATGTGAGTATTTCCATACCCCTTTTTCTTATTTTTACACTTTGGGGTGAAACATGTTAACTTATACTATTGCACTTGTAAACTTATTTGAGACTTGTAAACCTATGGAAATTCATCTTGTAAAGTTGTGGTTAGTTGAACTTTCGTGGTTACCATGTTATGGCGTTATATGTACAATCATTAACTATTGCTAGCCCATCGAAGTCATAGATCTATGGGCCAGACAAGCCTGCTTTGGTTGATCCAAGTACACTTAGCTGATCGTATAATCTTGTAAACGTTTGAGACTTGTAAAACTTTGTCGAGGTTTGATTGTTGCATTGTTCATAACTTCCCTAATCATTTTATTCTCTAACTTACGACTTGAATTGCCATCTTTTATATACTTATGTATTGAAAACTATGGAATGCTCACCAATATTTTTATGTTGACCTTTTACTTTTAACGTGTTTCAGGTATACCTCAAGTTTGTGTTCTACTCTTTGAAGCTTATTACATCTAGGATTGGACCTAGAGATAAAATGGATGATCATGTTATTTGTAGCATTTGTACATGATGTATTCTTTGTTGAAACTTTTGCTTGTAATGTTACTAATGAAACTTATGAATAATATATTTGGAATTAATAAATAGCGTTATGTGGCTGTGAACAATCGTAACCCTCACATCTCGACGTTTCCGCCGTCAAGGTTGGGGTGTGACAACACAGTATCAGAGCCCATAACTATAGGGATTTAGGTTATTAGAAATGGTGACCTAGACTATAGTTGCATGAACCTCAAAGAAAGATCCTTATACCTTTGTGCTTACATGTTGTTTGCATACTACATAATGCCATGCCTTTTGTGCAACTTGATGTCTTAGCATAGGATTGCCTTATGTATGCTTAAACTTAGTTACTTGTCTCCCTAAACTTAACTTTGACTCTTTGACCCTCCCCGACAAATGAACTTCCTAAACTTATTCTCAACGACATGTGGAATCTACACTTATCGTCGTGGGTTCAATTCCTTAGACTCTATGTCTAATCTATGAAAATCTCATCAAGGTTTTGCTTTTATAGACCAAAGAAATTTGTGTGACACATAGACACCTGTATTCTGGATTTCTAGGCAAAAGGCCATCGGGCTAAGGCAAGCATATCGTATAAATATCATTGTGAGACCAGTTATGCTTACCTGGGGATTTCTGGGATGAGTGATAAACTATGGTCAACGTACACAAGTCTCTATGGCAAATGGGTCAATTTACCTTGACGTGTCAACGATTCCAAATGGTAATGCGTTACCAAATGGAACCATCCTCTTTGTATCTTATAAATCTTTGATTCCTTGAACTGGTATCTCTTCATTCATATCATACATAATGTTCCTGTTAATATTGAACCTATCCTACATTTCAACTCTTACGTTTAAACACCGTTACACGTTGAGCGTTTCATGTAACTATTTCTATATCTTGACCAACGTGAACATGGATCTTAATATACCCAAAGATATTGGGAATCTAAACCGCATGGTCATCAAAAAATTTAAACCGTTACTTATGGTTCTCAAGTCTTCTTAAGGATGTGTCCCATAACTAAGAACATGCAATGCTATAGGTGGAATTCCTACATCTCGGGATACTTTGTCTAGGCAAAGTGTAAATGGTGATTTGACTCGATCATTGAATCCATTTACTTGACTCGAAACCCTTGAGATGAGTGATCACTTATAAGTACGCGTGTCTTCAATAAGGCTATGGTTGACCTCATATCCTGAGAAGTCCATGTATTTCCTTTCGATTGTGAATCGAATGTTCACATCTCATTGTGGTGTTGAATAATTCCTGCCCTTGATTTCGTCTTCCCGATTGAAACCATCCAAGATTTGAACACCACAACAAATTCGGTTATCTCGAACTTTGATCCTAAGCTTGTAAGCATGATTTTCTCTTTTGTTACATTGATGTAACTTGAAATTTCCTGGATGTAACTTGAAATTTCCTGAATTTCTAATTGATAATCTTTTTCTTTTCGCTATTATGTCAAACTTTATACCGTTTGCACCATGGGAGATGCAAGAGTTTGTAAGTCAACCTATAACTAAGAACATTCATATCTCCTAAATGATTCTAACTCATCAAAACAGAGGTGATTCCCTTACTTTGATGATTCTCTATTCGTTTCGATAAATGGTTTCCAATCGCGTGTTTTATGAAATTTCATCCTCTGGATTGGGGTGATTACCTTATCTTGAGGATTGACTTCAATTATTTTCTTTGGAATGGCATTTCACAAATGACATGATCTCACCAAAATAGGATTGAAACCCGTACTTTGGTGACAAATGTCAATCTTCGATTGTTTTCTTGTTATTATGAAATTCAATCATCAAGATAGGCGTAAACTCCATACCTTGATGATAATATCATTTTTATGAACTGTATTTGTTCAAATGAGACGACCTCATCAAAGTAGGAGTGAATTCTAGATTTTGATGAAGAAGTTCATCTTGTTATATTTTGTTTTTGTAAAACTTCACCGTTAAGATAGGAGTGATGTCCTTTACCTTAATGGTGAGTTACCTCGTCTTATTTCTGTGGATCCTCAACAATGAGTTGGGATCGAGCTTTTTGATTGGTAAGTTAGAGGTCATACCTTGGGAAGACACCATCAAGTTAGGAGTGAAAACCACACCTTGATGACTATTCTCATTTCTTGATCTTCAACTTACCAAGGTTGTAATCAAGTGGCGAGGAGCATGGAGTAACTTGAAGGGTGAAACAATGTTAATGTTTCGACCTATCAAGCCAAAGCATGATCTCTGAACTTGAAAGGAGACCCGATCGCTCTAGGTTGATTTTGATTCCAAGCTTGGAGCATTTAAATTTTTAAAACGATTTCTTTCCCTTTATCTTCATGTTTTAACTCGATCTAGCTACATCGAACCATTTATTCCTTACTTATCAACTTTCATTTTGAAATATCATCAACACATGATTGCGTGATGGTAGCCTTCCTAAACAATCTTTCTGCTAAAGACATTATCAACTTATGCTCATGTCTTTCTAGTCATACAAATGTTCTCAGCTGTGCTTATGGTTTGTTGAACTGCGTATGCAAACTATACTTGGAAATTTGCTACCTTGCAAAATATAAGTACATTTCCTATTTTTCGCGTCATTTCTTAAATCGTCTTTAATCCTTAACCATTGAAAATCATTAAAACACTATCTTGATTTCGATCAACGAGACTCGTTATTACTTACATTGTGACGCGAATATAAAGGTTCATAAAATTTCGTAATTTGTAGTCATGGGTTTGGCATAAAAGAAAAGACATAACTTGGTATGTGTCCAAGTGTCTTACCTTCACATATGACAAAGCCTAACATTCGTGTTCCTATGAATCTCCTGTTTAACTTTTCATCACTAAGTGCCTCTTATCTTAGATGCCATGATGACAAATGGTGCATTATAGACCGATTAACTAATTTCATATTGACTCATGTGGGTTAACGGGTCAAGAAATTGGCTTGTATCTATCTCAAATAGTCGTATACCGTGGTATGTCGTTAAACATCGATCACTAATTTGGATGATCAATTCATTTTCTGCTATTAGCAATGTTTCTAACCAACGTTGTGAACTCATCCCAAAATCTTCGCATATCGTATTATCCTTACTCCGACGGTTTGGTCAAAAGAGCAATACATATTCACAAGATGTGCGTTAAGATCGTTTCGTTATATATAGTGACGTTTGGGATTCTTAAACTCTATTGGTCAAACTTTCCTACAATTGATGGTCTTTTATTGATTTAGAAAACATCACTACATTCTAGACGTTATGGCTTATAAGTCTAACATACCACGGGTAACTCGTCATCGTTTTCTAACGTTTCATATGCCAAATTTCAAAGCGTCTCGTATTTCACTGGAAGAATTCAAATTGGCATGCATTATATCAAGAGACTTGTAAGATTCCATGAAGTGAAACATCTCATCTGTAATCAAACGTCTATCACTGGCCGTTGTACACTTACCTTTCATTATAATTCCTTTGTTCATCTAAGTTCATTTTTAATTTCGGGACGAAATTCTTTTAGTTGGGGAGACTGTGACATCTCTTAATTTTGTTAACTTAGAAGTTAACTTTGTTAAATTTTAAAAGGGCCTTTTATGCCATTTTGAAACTTTGGGGTTTGTTATACTTAATAATTAATTTGGTGATTAACAAATTAATATAATAATAATAACATTATAAGTGTTATAATGTTTGCTTATTATTATAAAATTTAAGGTGTTAATAATCTTGAATAAAATAATAACTATTATTATTATTATAATAATGACACTAATAATAATAATATTAATGATAATAATATTAATAACAATAATAATCATAATAATAAGATTAATAATAAAAATCATATTAAAAGTAATGTTGTAAAAAAAATAGAAACAATATAAGTGTTATTATTTTAAAACTTGTATTTAACTAGCTTTAGCATAAAATAATAACATTTTAAAACTTCAGGGTCTAAAGTGTAAATTAGCTAAAACTAAAAAACAAAACTTTAAGTTCTTGTTGTTAATTGTTGAAAACACAGGGACCATTTGTGTAAAGTCTTTAAAATACCAAACCATTTCTTCTCTTAAACCCCGCAAATCCGTCCACCATTTCCGGCCAAACTCCGGCCAGCTCCAGCCAACCTTTAAACCACCAAAATGCAATGATTTAGTTCCAAAAACCGCTCCAAGACCTTCTGGAACCAACCTTGAACTTGAATGTAGCTTGAAATCGAATTAAAACATCGGTTAGTAAGCTCAACCGAGAGCATAACCGCAACTTTAATCATCATAACCGTTCGAACATTAATTCTCAATACTAATCTAATTAAGTCCACATAAACAACCATTTAGAAACCTCTAAACGAATACCACCCTCAATTCCATCTGAAACAAACGTAATCATCGGGTTCCCTCATCACTTTGCGTCACAACCTGCAACTTGATCAAACCCCAACTTAAGTACGCCATCATCACAAATTGACAGAGGGCTTTCGTTTCTCATCCTTTGTTGAAGCTAAACCTACAAACAACTGGCTTATCATCAACCAAATCGCATGGAATCAATTCTCTACAGTCTCGACTACTTTTTCATTTTGTATTCTTGAGTTCTAACATCATCCGGGTAAATTAAACACATCTGCTTACTCGATTTCATTCGCTAATCAAAAGCCCTAACATTAATTTGATTAACAACATCAATCTGATGTTCAATTTTGGTTTATACCGATCTAGGGTTCTTGATTGGGGGGAAATCCTTGGGATTTTGTTTAAATTCAATACAAACTGATGATAACCGCGGCTGTATGCCTTGGTTCACCGGTTCCATGTCCATCTCCCAACTTTGAGGTCCCGGGTTCGAACCCGGGTATCTCATTATTTTTTAGGTGGTTTTTCAGCCTATACAAAATTATATAAAAATTTCTAAAAATTCTAAAAATCTATTTTATAAATTCTAGTTATTTTAAAGGCTAACCAATTATTTTCTGAAAATTTATTTTTTTTATAATAACCTAACATGTTAATTTATTTTGTTAAAACAAAGAATATAATTAGTTAAATATCTTGTTAAATAGAATTTAAATAGTGTTTATCTTATAAAAACATTACATGTTCAAACATACAATTGGATTCTTTTTTGGTTTTAGTTTATTTTAATAAATAATAAAACATTGATCCAAATGCTTTTCTTTAAATAAAAAAAAGCTTAATTATTTTTCTATGATCATTTAACTTTAATATATTTAAATGGCTTCTTTTAAAATAATAAAATAATTATTTACATGAATATGGACTTGATACAATAATTTAAAAATCATTTAAAATACTAATGGGCACAATAGTATTTTTATTCTTTAAAGGTTTACTTTTATAATTGTGATAATGATATATTATTCTTAGAAAACTATAAAGAATTAATTACATATTGAACTCCAACTTTGTTATATTTAAATTCATTTCTAAAATATATACATATATAATTCTTCTAATGAATTAAAAATGTAAATAATTACTTTGTAAATTGTTACTTATCAAAAACCCCTTAAAACTATTGAAACCCTAATCATTATTTGAACGTTAATCATATTATTAATCTTCATCTTGTAATACATATTTAGGTGCCTTGTAATGAATACTTGGGATTACTTTGGATCATCCTTTAATCTTTATTTATCATCTTGTAATGCTTATATCAATGTGAGTATTTCCATACCCCTTTTTCTTATTTTCACACTTTGGGGTAAAACATGTTAACTTATACTATTACACTTGTAAACTTATTTGAGACTTGTAAACCTATGGCAATTCATCTTGTAAAGTTGTGGTTAGTTGAACTTTCGTGGTTACCATGTTATGGCGTTATATGTACAATCATTAACTATTGCTAGCCCAGCGAAGTCATAGATCTATGGGCCAGACAAGCCTGTTTTGGTTGATCCAAGTACACTTAGCTGATCGTATAATCTTGTAAACGTTTGAGACTTGTAAAACTTTGTCGAGGTTTGATTGTTGCATTGTTCATAACATCCCTAATCATTTTATTCTCTAACTTACGACTGGAATTGCCATCTTTTATATACTTATGTATTGAAAACTGTGGAATGCTCAACAATATTTTTATGTTGACCTTTTATTTTTAACATGTTTCAGGTATACCTCAAGTTTGTGTTCTACTCTTTGAAGCTTATTACATCCAGGATTGGACCTAGAGATAAAATGGATGATCATGTTATTTGTAGCATTTGTACATGATGTATTCTTTGTTGAAACTTTTGCTTGTAATGTTACTAATGAAACTTATGAATAATATATTTGGAATTAATAAATAGCGTTATGTGGCTGTGAACAATCGTAACCCTCACATCTCGACATTTCCGCCGTCAAGGTTGGGGTGTGACAACACAAGTTGTAGAAATAAATATGATTAAGTTTTAAGAAAAGCTATTCAAAGTTAATCATCCAAATAGCTGATACAAGATATTTAAATCTATGCTCATTAAAAGCTTTGGTGAATAGATCAGCATATTGTTTATTTGAGTTAACTTTGACTAGTTTGATTAATCCCTTTTCAAAGTTATCTTTAATCAAATGATACCTGATATTAATATGCTTTGTCCTTGAGTGCTGCACAGGATTCTCTGTGATGGAGATAGAGCTATTGTTGTCTATGTGGATGGGAGTCTCTTTAAAGTTAAATCCATAGTCCAGCATCTGATTTTGAATCCAAAGCACTTGAGCACAGCAACTTGCAGCAGCAATGTATTCAGCCTCAGCAGTTGATGCAGACACACATGATTGTTTCTTGCATTGCCAAGAGATTAATCTTCCACCAAGAAATTGACATCCCCCTGATGTAGACTTTGCAGTCATGTTGCAACCACCATAGTCACTATCTGTATAAGCATACATATTAAAGTCAGAATTCTTTGGATACCAAAGGCCAAGTGATGGAGCACCTTTGAGATATCTTAAAATTCTTTTGACAGTGACTAGGTGTGACATCTCGGGGTTGGCTTGATATCTTGCACAAATGCATGTGGCAAACATGATATCTGGCCTGCTAGCTGTGAGGTACATAAGAGACCCAATCATTGCCCTATAGAGATGTTCATCAACACACTCCCCCTCAAGATCAGGTCCAAGGGAGTGATTTCTGGCTATGAGTGTCTTAGCAACCTTACAATCAGTCATGTTAAACCTTTTAAGTATGTCATGTACATACTTTGATTGACTTATGAAGATTCCATTATCAACTTGTTTCACTTGAATTGCTAGAAAGAAATTGACTTCCCCCATGGCACTCATTTCAAACCTATCATTCATCAGCTTCTCAAAGTCTTTGCAGAGCTTTGGATTAGTTGACCCAAAGATAATGTCATCTACATATACTTGAACTAGCATTATGTCATATTATGTTCCTTTGATAAAGAGAGTTCCATCTATAGTACCTCTTTTGTAGCCATGTTGACAGAGATACTGAGATAGAGTCTCATACCATTTTATTGGTGCTTGGTGTAGCCCATAAGGAGCTTTATCAAGCCTGCAGACATAATCAGGATGATCAAGATCTGTAAACCCAGGTGGTTGTCTGACATACACCTCTTCATCAATCACCCCATAAAGAAAAGCACACTTGACATCAAGTTGGTAGACCTTGAAATTCTTGGATGCAACAAAAGGTAGGAATATTCTAACAGCTTCAAGTCTTTCCACATGAGCAAAAACATCTGTGAAGTCAATTCCTTCTTCTTGAGTATATCCTTGAACAACTAGTCTTGCCTTGTGCTTGATGACAAGTCCTCTATCATCCTTTTTGTTCCTAAAAACCAATTTGGTTCCTATGGTAATCTTCCCTCGAGGAAGAGGACATAGGTTTCAAACCTTTTGCCTTTTGAATTGAAGCAGCTCCTCTTGCATAGCTTCAACCAACTTCCATCCTTTAAAGCCTCATCAATTTTCTTTGGCTCTATCTGGGAAAAGAAACAAGAGTGAAGACAAAAATTTGCTTAATGGGTTTGTCCTCTTGTTCTCACCTCTGAATCAACATCTCCAATGATGTTTGTGGTAGGATGAGACTTGTGGATCCTTAGCTGAGGGATCACAACAAGTTGCTTAGACAGATCTAGATTTGAAAAATTTTGATCTGGCAAAGAAGATTCACCCTCCATATCAGCACACTTATCAATATTGACTTGATCTAATGAGTGTGCGACATCATTGATGTTGTCTTCAATGCAGTGGTTATCAGCATCAAGAAATTCTTGATCACTTTCACCACCACCATTTCTCCAACATTTGAAGCTCCTTCTTTTAAGTTTTGTGCCTCTAAGCTGGAATTTGAAGACACCCAAGAAGCAACAGCAGGATTTGTCATTGATGTGCTGGTAGAAGCTTCATTTGCAGGAATAGTTACCACTGGAGCTGAAGATGTGTAACTTGAAGGTCTTCTGAGCTCAAATCTTGCGTCAGGATCACCTGTTGGTAATATATCTGTAGATCCTGAAACATTCTCATAAGATTTGTTAAAACAGTTGGTAACTAAATCAAGATCAAATAGCCAATCCGGACCAGAACCTTTCACACAAGGAGTGTGCTCATTGAAAGTCACATTGGCTGACTGCTCAACTACTCTAGTTCTGAGATTGTATACTTTATAAGCTTTAGCTTGAGAAGAGTATCCAATAAAGTGTCCATCATCTGATTTCTCAGCGAACTTGATAATTTGATCTTTGGTATTCAAGATGGTGCAAGGACATCCAAATGACCTGAGAAAACCAATGAAAGGTTTTCTCTTGTGCAAAAGTTCATAAGGAGTCTTACCATGTGTCTTAACTACTAAAACTCTATTTTGCACATAGCAAGCAGTGTTCACTGCCTCTGCCCAGAAGGTGATGGGCAGTTTAGAGTCAGACAACATAGTTCTTGCAGCTTCAATTAGTGTTCTGTTTCTCCTCTCAACAACACCATTTTGCTGAGGAGTCGCCATAGGCTTTCGCTTTCGCGTCTCTCTAAAATTGCAGTCATGGTAAAATCTTGGTTTATTTAATTATCAGGGACTCCCAAGCGCACGAATTTTCAAATGGAAAACCAAAGGCTTGTTATTCAACAGTATAACATAACTTATATGCGCGTGTCAACCAACATCTATTGGATATATTTCAATTTTTTGTAAATAAAAAAGGTAAAACGATTTCCTGAGACGGAAATAAAGATATCAAATTTCTACCAAGATAACTCGAGGTTCCAACCAACAAGAATCCCAATGAACCTAAAAAAAGGATAATAGCCCAGCAGAAATTACTTGTTTTTCGAGCCCCCTTTATAGGTTCTATCCATAGATGTTCTGATCGATAACTCATACTTGATCCCGTTGCTTTTTTGTGGGAGCACTATATTGTCTTGTAATACCTTTTTCATCACAAAATGTATCAAGGATTTGATTCTTGAATTCAGTTCCTTGATTACATCTTATGGTTTTGACCTTGTGATCACATTGATTCTCAATTTTTAAGATGAAATTCTTTAAAATCTCAGGGGTCTCATCCTTAGTTCTAAGAAAGAAGACCCAAGTGAATCTTGTAAAGTCATCTGTGATCACCAAACAATAAGAGGTCCTTCCTAGACTCATTACTCTGGTGGGGCCAAAGAGATCCATATGTAATAAGTGTAGGGGATTAATGATGGAATTTCTTTCCTTTGGCTTGTGAGATACCTTGTGTTGCTTCCCTTTTAGGCATGCAACACAGTGGTCATCACTTGTAAACTCTTTCTTTGGTATTCCAGTTACAAAATCATTCTTAATTAATTTATTCATGTTTTTAAAGTTTACATGGCACATTCTTTTATGCCAGAGGAAAGATTCATCGTTATTTGCTTTAGATAGAAAGCATGAAACTTCTCCTGAGGGAGATGTTTCTTGCAAGTCCATCTTGTACATGTTCCCTTTCCTGGGGGCTCTGAGCAAGATGTGCTCATGAGAAATGACTACCCTGGGCCTGAGAATAATGCACTCATGCTCAGTAAAGAGCATGTTATGACTCTGATCATAAAATTGGGATACACTCAAAAGATTGTTCCCAAGCTCCTTGACAAAGTTTACCTTCTCAATGCTGAGCTTACCATTTGTGACCTTGCCTCTTCCAGTAATGTAACCTCCTGCATCTCCTCCAAAAGCAACTGGTCCTCCATCAATTCTTTCAAACTTTTAGAGTAGTGACCTATTGCCTGTCATGTGCCTAGAACAACCACTATCAATGATCCATACATTTCTATTTGTCTTGAGCTGTTCCTGCATAAAAGAGATGATTAGTTACATTTGGAAACCCAAGCCTCATTGGTCTTGGGCTCATCAAAAGAAGTTGAAGACAATGCAACAGTAATTGATCCTATAATCATGCTAGAAGGATAATTTGCTGATGTTGATGAAGAACTTTCAGCCACTTGGCCTTTCTTTGACTTCCACACCACCTTTGGAAGCTTAGACTTGACCTTCAATACTTCGGAAGTTTTGATGACTTCGGAAGTTTTGATGACTTCGGAAGTTTTGATGACTGGAACTTCGAAAGATCTTGCTTTCACTACAGTAGGCTTCAGTGCTTCAGAAGTATTCCTTTCTTCCGAGACCAAATTTTCTTCTGAAGGCAAGTTTCCACTTGTCTTCTTCTTCATTTTGGAGCTTTCGAAGGAAACAGATTTTCCTTCCGAAGCTTGCTTCTTCTTCTCCAAACTCTTAGAAGTTTCTTTCTTGGTCATGTGGAGAGTACTCTTTGGATTGTAGATACAATCCTTAGCAAGATGAGAAGTACTCCCACACTAACACAGTCCATTTTCTTCCTTCTAGGAGTTCTTCTTTGTGAACAACTTGATCACTTTCCTTCTCCTTCTTCACCTTTGCAGATGATGTGGCAATTCTTGTGGGGTTAGAACTACCTTTGGAGCTGGATGGTTCAGGTTGTACAGCAGTAATGCACAACTGATCAACCTTCTTCTTGATGATGGGATGATTTGGACATGAACTAGAACTCTTATTGATGGAGTTCAAGTTTGTGTCTTCAGCCTTTACCACTTCAAATCCTGCAGAGAAGAAGACTTGTTTCTGTGCAGCATTGAAGGTGGCCTTGATCTCTTGAGCCTTTTTAGACTTTTTTTTGGCCTTCCTGATCATGTTCTTTCTTCTTGACTTGGTCATCCCAATAGTTTTGCTCTCCTCAGAGGGATGGTGACCCTTCTTAGAATGCTCTTCTTCACTCTTCTAAGAGCCATTCTCCGCCATCTCCTCTTCATCCTCTTAAGTCACAGGATCTATGAGGGGAAACTCATCTTCACAAGTTCCACACCTAGGAGATCTTACAGAATAGATTGTGTGTGGAGGAGCTATCTCACAAGATCCTAGTCCCCGCTTATTTTGATAACAAACTTTTGCATGCAAGGATGAGGATATTATGTTCTTGAAGGTCTCTTCTTCAAGAACACATTTTTCTGCCTTGGCTTTGCTCATCACAAGCTCAGCCTGGCATTCAGTTAATTTAGTAATGAGATGTTTGATCTGAATCCTGTAGTTTGTATGCTCATGTTTAAAAGTTGAAATGGTTTTCTCTAAATCCTCTATTTTTAGTTTATAATCATTTTAAGCTCTTTTAAAATCAGCTTTTAAGATATTTAAGGACTCAAGATCAGATCTCATCTCTAAATTATAGGACCTGTATCTATTAACTTTAGCAATGCATTCAGGAGTACAAAGATGTTCTAATACCTTGGCTTCATCTTGGTCTGCCATGAGTGCTTGGTTTAGAGATGCATCTTCTACCTGAAAACTCCAGTCAAAGCCTCCTTCTTCAACAGTAACTGCAGCTTGCTGCTTTGGCTTCTCATTCTGGGGGGCTTTTTCAGTGTAGTTTGGTCTGGTTTGTGCTTGGCCCCCATTTGTCCTTGGTGCCTTACACTCTCTTACAAAGTGTCCCGTCTGGTTACAGTTGTAACATTTTACTTTGCTTTTGTCCAGCCCAAACTTTCCACTAGCTGCATTGCTTGGAAACTTTCTCCTTGTTCTTTTGTAGAACTTCTTGGCTCTGTGAGTAAGAAGAGCCATCTACTGGACTATCTCCATGTACTCCAGATCATCTGGATGGATACAGTCCAAATCTTCAAGAGTGAAGAGAAAGTTGCCTGAGGTTTCATCAGCAAAGACAAAAGCATAAGAAGAACTTGTCTCTTGGAATGGACTTCCTTGAGTGTAGCTTTCCTTTGGAGTCTCTGGGAAGGTGATGAAAGGGCCCTTTTGTGAGTTGTTAGGGAAGCATATAAGATGATGCTGTGGTTCAATGCTTTTCCTTTCTACCATATGGAGGGTTGAACTCAGTTGATTGTTGGAGTTACCAGATGAGTTTTGCATGTTCATCTTCATCTGGTAGCCACTAAGAATACCATACAACTCTGTGAGAGTAAGAGTCTTAAGGTTCTCAGTCCTCTTGATAACAACACAATAATATGTCCATTGTCTAGGAAGAGAGGACATAAACTTCCTTACAATGTCCCTGTTCTCAAGAGTTACTCCAACCTCCATTAGAGTATCCACAATCTCAACATACCTGAAGTATTGCTGAGTCATGGTTTCACCTGCCTTGAAGGTTAAGTTTTCAAACTGCTGCTTCAGGAGATCCTTCTTGTTCTCCTTTGCTTCAGTAGACCCCTCATACATCAGCTTCAATGCTTCCCATAGTTGCTTGGCAGTTTTGCACTTCTTGAAGCCTCTGTAGATGGAGTTTGGAAGAGTAGTTTGAAGGGATGTCATGGCTTTCTGATCAATCTCTATTCTCTTTCTATCTGCTTCAGAGTAATCAGCCACAGTCTTAGGAATCATACCACCACTAGTAGCAGAAGTGGTGCTTGGTCTGTAAGGTCCTTCAACAACAGAGTCCCACATCTTGGAGTCTTGAGACTTGATGACGCCTTCCATTCTTTGACACCAAATATCAAAGTCTTCAGGAGTGATCAGTGGAGACTTTTTCATAGTTCCAGTTTCCATATCAGCATTGATATAGCTGCCATTTGAGTTGTTAAGTATTTTATGTGTGTGAGGGATATTTAAGATGGTGAGATCTTATATCAAGAGCCTGAAATTCTCTGATACCAAATGCAGGACCGGTGAAGGGTATGCACTTACAACACAACAATACAATGAGGAGAGTTTCTTAGAACACTTAACAGATCAAATAGGGAACTGTTTAACTTGTTAATGAAAGATGCTAAGAACACAAGTAAATATGAGACAGAACAATATTACAAACAACACAAGTATTTGGTTTTCAAGAATGTTGTATATTGCTTCTCAAGTTCTATTACAAGTTACAAAGCATTGATAGAAAGTTATAAGTACTTGAGATACTTTATACTACATCCTACAGCCGGCCATACTTTGAAGGCCAGCTGGATACAATTGACTAGACAACTACAAAATCAAATGTAGAGTCAAAAGGCAAATCTGCCTTTTGACTTGTGACTATGACATGCCATAGCTCACATCCTAATATATTAAAAAAAGGATAAAAGTACATAAAGTAGAAAGCATGGACTCAAGACCTCAATGTACAGTTACCAAAAGCATGGACCTTTCACCAACTCATGTAAGTTGGTGACTTTACAGAGTAGCAGCGGAAAGGTGGTCCAGCTTTATGGTAAAATACATCAGATAAAGGCATATCTCTAAAAGTCTTAAGAAGAAATCTGTCTTCACTCTTTGGCTTCGGAAGACTTTGTCTTTGAGGCTTCGGAAGACTTCACTTTTGGCTTCGGAAGATGTTGGTCTTGGCTTCGGAAGATTTTACACTTAGAATATATCTAGTGCATGATGTAAAACTTCCGGAGCATTTATACTTATGTTCTTTAGTGCATGCTTGTAGAGAGACTTTGGATGTTTTGGGTGCATCAGACTTATAGGAATCCTTACAGAGATTATGTGGTGTTATCTAGAGTTTCAAGTAAAAATTATGTTAAACTACTAACATTAAATAAAGATGATAGATCTACAAATAAAACATGAAATATTGTGTATAAAGAAATATTTAAAGATTTATAGTTAATGCACACACGTTTTTAAAATATGCTTATTTGTTCAACCCGTGTATTACACGGGTCCATAACCTAGTGTAACAATAGTTCAAATATAGTTTTTGTTTATCACAATCGTACTAATATTAAAAACAAACAAACTATACTTTATTGACACATTTAAAACACCAGATTGATGTTTGTTAATGACATCAAAGCTTTGTTGTTAGATGAACTGGCTTTATCATTCTTAGTATCTACCTCCATAGTGACCATTTTCTTTCTATTATCATTCTGATTTGATCTGCTTTCAGTACATTGTCTAGCAAAGTGACCATGCTTGTCATAATTTTAACATCTCAAACTGGATTTATCAAACCCAATTTTGCTAGAATTGTTCAAACCAAACATCTTCCATCCAGTCCTTCTTGCAAAGTTTTTCGCCCGATACACCACTATTGCCATTTGATATTTGATATCATTTTCCTCAACATCATCAGGATTAATTGTTGTGAATCATCAACTAAGATGTTAGGTGAAGTTAATCTTCCGGCTGTAAATGCTTCATAACTATTCATAAAGGTGGTGAATAGAGCCAGATGCTCTTCAAAAATTTGAATAGTTTGCTTGAAAGGATTAGAGTTTACAACAAAGGCTTGTTGTGTTGGCTGAAAAACTTGGCTCTGTAGTGGGGATTGTACTAGATGAGAAGCTTGAAATTGAGGCAAAGAAGATTTTTTAACATTCTGAGAATTGACTGCTTGTTGTTGACACAACTGAGAATAACTGACATAGTAATTTGGATTACTGGCCATTTTGGCATATAATACTGATGCTTCAGCTCCCATTATGTTGATGTAATTAGCAGCTCTTTGTTTATCATCCATATCATAAGACTTGATGGTTGAGATGAGATCACTGAGTGACAGGAAAAACAGATCCTTGGTTCTTTTGATGGTTGTACAGTTATTGTTTCAACTATATGGCAAAAGAATTCAGCAGCTTTTTGTTTATAGAGATATTCTCCAAGGTGATCCTAGCACTCTTCATCTTTCTTATCAACTTTACAAATCTTGATATCTGAGTCTTTAAAATTTCTCCAAGGACATGATTAAATATATTAAACTATTTGTTTAACATCTTCCTTATCAACTTTACAAATCTTTACGGCTTTCTCTCATGTCCTTATTCCCCGTAATCTGCTCCTCCATTGCATCCCACAAATCTTTTGCATTTTTGTAATCTCTAAATTTTTGGGCAATTTTAGTCATAAGTGCCATAGTGATAGCAGCATATCCCTTATCACGAAGCTCTAATTTCTTCATATCTTCCTCATCCCATAGAATTTCAGGTTTGGGCACCAGCTCTCCCTTATCATTGTTATACACTGGAATGTACGATTCTTGTTTGGTAGACCGCATCATCCGGGGTTCGGTGTAGATGACATGATTCTCAAACCTATATACCCAGTCAGGGTAGTTTTCTTCACTAAGAAGACTTGGAGGTTTTGTGCTGGTTCCAATCTCCTTGTCAAGATTTATGGTGGCAGTGATGTGCTTTAGGTTTGTCATTTTCAGACTTAGAAGTCAGATTTTTCAGAAAATCTTCAAACTTGAAGTTGTCGCGTGATTAGCAGGGTTCTCACGCGAAATAAAATGAACTTTTCGCGTGATTACTTTTCAAACTAAATTTTGCGAATTACAAAAACTTCTCGCGCGAAAGGAATCTTTTGTAACAAACTTTCCAACAAAATCTTGCAAAAACAAGTCTTCTCGCGCGAAATCTAACTTTTCGCGTGCAATCACCAACTTTTTGCCTAATTCATCTTGTCAATTTCGAAGGTTTCCAACTTCAAACTTTTCCCAAATTGTTTAAAATTTCAATAATTAAGTGTTCAATTAGTGATTTAGGTTCAATAAAGATCCTAATTGTCTCTAATTTATTTAATTAAGCTCAATTAATCACAAAAAATATGTTCAGTTCGTGTATCAACAAGCTAATCAGTTTCACCATCTTCAAATCTGATCAAATTCAGTAGAAATCAAATAGATCTTCAAATACCAAGCAATTTGAAGTTCACGAAGCTCAATTCTATCTTCAATTCAATCAATCTAGAGCAACAAAGCTTTGATACCAATTGTAAGGATCAACAATATGAATAAATCGATCTCTTGAGGAGAATGCAGAATATAATGACACACGGATTGAATAAGAAGAATACATGAGTAACTTGAACACGAATGTAAATAATATTCTTTGTATTGCTCTCTGATTTGAAACTATTACAATTGAGTGTGAAATTAGGAAAATGAGAAAAGCTACTTAATTACAAAACAAACTAGCTATTTACACTAAACAAATCTAGTTCTCGCACAAGACGTACTTCTCACGCTGCAACTTGAACTTCTCGCGCCATTTTATTTTCATTATCTTGAATATGATTTCCCGAGCCTCTAGGTTCAACCTCTACAAGAAGAGGGTAAAGTTGTCATAAAATAGGAAAATATTACAAAATAATACATATGATATTTTGAATTTTGGTAGAGGTATATATGATATTTAAAAGGTTTAGAAGGGTAGATATGAATTCACCATTTATTTTATTACAATAAGCTTTTAATTAAACACAAGAAATATTGATACAAATATTAATATTAAATTTATATTAATCATATTATTAGTATTATTATTACTTATTAATATTAATAATATTATTAATATTCACCTATATATTTAAAAAAGCAAAGTGAACAAGCAGTAAACTTCCTGAGTTTTACGTTTTACACTTTGGTCTTCGGTCTTGTTTTAAATGTACACACGCCTTACATAATGTGGTTGTTGTGGTGGTGGCTCTGTTGCCAACCGTACCAAAGGCGAAGAGGGGGTTTTTTTGGGGTTTTATAGTGGTGGCTAGCTGTACCAAAGGCGACGATCGCAAAGGCGACGACGGTTATTGTGGCGGTGGTTCACTACCGCGGCAACTGTTGTGGCGGTGTCTATGTTGCCGCTTCTCCTCCCCTCTACGGTTGAGGTGGAGCAGGCGTCGTTTGTCCATGGCTCAATTATCGATCTATATCGCTTTCATCGTTGATGTTGTGGTGGTACCAAAGGCGACGAGGGGGCTTTTAGGATTTTGTGGTGGGGAATCGGACTTAATCGCCATGGTTGTCGCTGGTGTTGTCGTGGTGTTTTTGGAGGTTTTCTTGCCATATCTTGTTCCTCGACCACCGGATGTACCGGTAGTGGTATGCAGTCGCATCCCAGCGCCGGCTGCTAATGTCGTCGACCTGTGTTGTGCATGACTAATTGTTTTGGGTGTTACTTTATGTTGCATGTGCACCTTTGTGTTTAGTCTAAGTTTTTGGCCGACTTTGGCCGGTGGTGGTGTGTCGCCATTGCTGTCGGTGGCCTTTGATTTGACCGGCGGTGATGTTCAACTGGTTGTTGTTTTCCGTGGAAGTTGTTGGTCGGTGATTACAATATGGATAACCCTCATCATTTGTGGTTCAATGAAAGAAGTTTATATGCCAGTGATATATATAGTTTAATGATGATGAGGAAGACTGCTCGTCCAAGACCCTGTCCCTATGTTCGCTTTAGAGGTTATGCCGTGATACTACATTCAAAAACATGAATTGATGCTTGTTTCAAGTCAGTGATGGTGAACTATGTTCATCTAAGCCATGTACATGTTGTATGTTGTTGTACATTTTTATTTATTGTAGTGTCGGGCAATGATGATATTCAAAAAATGGTATCGAGTTGCTTTGGTGTGGCTACCACATGACATGACATGACATGACATGACATGACATGACATGACATGACATGACATGACATGACATGACATGACATGACATGACATGACATGACATGACATGACATGACATGACATGACATGACATGACATGACATGACATGACAGTACATGACATAACATGACATAACATGACATAACATGACATAACATGACAGAACATGACAGAATAGATGAAGAGAATAATATAAGATAAGAGAATAGAAGAGAGAGAGAGAATAGAATAGAAGAGAAGAGAAGATAGAGAAGAGAATAGAAGAGAATAGAAGATAGAAGAGAAGAGAAGAGAATAGAAGAGAAGAGAAGAGAAGAGAGAGAAGATAAGGAAGAAGAGAAGAGAAGAGAAAGAAAAGAAGAGAGATAAGAGAAGAGAGATAAGAGAGAGATAGAGAGAAGAGAAGAGAATAGAAAGAGAAGATAAGAGAATCTAATATATAGATATAAGATCTAAATCTATAAGATAAATAAATAATATAATATAATATAATATATATAATATATCTATATAATATAATATAATATAATATAATATGAATAACAACAACAACAACAACCACAAGACGATGACGACAACACCAACAACAGCGCCAGCAACGCCAACAACAAAAACAACATTAACAACAATAAGGTAAAAGTTTTAAATCTATAAAGTATAAAAATAAATTTTAGCAATCAATCTTGTTAATCAATGCTTGAGATCAAATTGTAATAAAAGGTTTGTTAATTGGTATTTTAAACATATTAGTTTTTGTTCACCTTTTTAAGTTTTTTAAACTTTCACAACTTTAAGTAAAGCATTATTTTTCACTAATTTAATAGTAAAAGGAGTATTTAAGTTTAAGAGCCTAAGGAAATTCATGGGGTTGGCACGTGTCCTATTTTTGTTTTAAATTAGGCATTTTGGTCATTGTGTCAAACATGTTAGTTCATTGTATCTAATACGTTGATTGTGTCAAATATCAGTTCATTGTATCATATATTTTTTATCATATAATTTGTTATATTTATTTATTATGTATTAGATTTTAGATTATTTTGTGTAATTTTTTTTTGTTAAATTATATAAACTATCATTATGTTTTACAACTAAAAGTATACAATGTGTAACACCCCGAAAAGTCAAAACGAGTCATTAAGGATAATGAGCTTAATTAATGGGTATTTAATAAAAGAAGGAAATGGGTTATGGGCTAAATTGGGTTTATGGGCAAGAGCCTAAGTGATTAAGGCCCATAATCAGCCTCTTAACCCACCCAAAGCAGCCTTCATCTCCATCATTTGCAACCCTAGCCACCAAATTCGTAAAAAGAGAAAGTAGAGAGAGAAAGTGAAGGAAACTCAAGATTTGGAGCTTCAAAGGTCAAGGGATTGAAGATCTGGGTGTTGGAGCATCAAACCATAAGAAAGGAGCAACAAATCCAGGTAAGAATCGACCTCTAAACCCTTCTATAGATCAAACCCGGATTCTAGGGTTGTGGGTTTTGAAAAGTTGCAAAGAATCGCATAAAGGTCACATTTTTACATATGAAAACATGTATAAAGCTTAGATTTAGTCTCATGGATGATAAACTAAGGGTTTGGACGTAAAAAGTTGCGATTTTGGGTTAAAAATGGGTTGGTTTGTCATTTCAGCTCGATCTGCGAAATTGTGTATGCATCCAGCAAAATTGCATGTTCAAGCTGCGAAACTGTGGGTGTTCTGCGAAACTATAGTTTCGCAGGTAATTTCACAGCCATGAAAATTCCAACGAAAGTTGGGCGAAACTGCCATGCGAAACTGGTAGTGAAACTGTCAGCGAAACTGATTTTCTAGCAGCGACATTAGCAGCGAATTTAGGCAGAAATTAACCCCTTAGAGTGTTAACTTGTCTGCAGGCTGTGTAGTGTGATCCTAGCCTAGATAGCTTAGTCTAGAAGTTATTCGCGGTATCCAGGTGAGTTCTAGACCCCCTATTTATAAGTTTTTTCATGTTTTGGGGCTATTATGCATACTAATTATATGTTTTTAAATGACCAAGATTTTAAGAGGTTTTAATAGAAAGATCGATTTTTCTATAAGTAAATGTGCTATATAAATGTGTAAATATAAAAATTTTCGCGCTGACCTGGCAGCCCGGTCCCAGCCAGGGGCTTTGCCCCTTGGACCCCACTAGGGGCTGCTGCCCCTAGGACCCCGCTGCTAGGGGCTGCCGCCCCCGAACCCCTGCTGTCCCGTGGAGGGTCGGTTATGTTTTATGATGAGTAGTACTTGGTATGTTGTGTACATATTAAGTTAAGTATTATTTATTAAAGTGGAAGATGATATTAATGAAAAGCAAAACATAATGAATGTTAAGCCCGGGCCCATTTGATGATGAAAAGTCTTGCAAGCACTATGATAGACTTCACTTATGTGAGTCTGATGTATAATGATGGATCCGTATTCATGAGAGGGCTATGTGCCTTGCAGTGTGGATCAACTGTCGTGGGTTAGCTATCGTTTTCATGTGTACCGACAGGGATCGACATTTGTTGTCGATCAACATGGAGCTCTTGCTTTGTGCAATCTCGTTTATGATGGAAGTGAAAGATAATGAAAGAATGAAAGATAATGAACATGCTTTTTATGATGCAAGAAATGTTATGTATTATGATGTATGCGTGGTCATTATATAAAGGATAAAGTTTATATTTTCTTATTTATCTAAAACTAGAACTCACTCAGCGAAGTTGACTTTTATACATAATAGTTGGCAGGTAAATGTTGATGCTGAGGATGGCACAAGGTGGGAAGCTACTTGGATGGCAATGGATGGCAATGGATGGCATTCCTGTTTACGAAATCTTTTATGGTAATTTAAAGAAACTATGTTTTATTTACAATAAAAGGAAAATTTATGATCACAATATCAACTGCAAGTTTTAAGTAAATGTTTATTTTATTCCACTGCATTGTTTTGTTATTAAAATGATTTTATGCTATGATTAACCAACTGTGAGGTTTCCCGGGTACGAGGCCTTACAAGTTTATTGATTTTATGCTATGATTAACCAACTATGAGGTTTCCCGGGTACGGGGCCTTACACAATGGTATTACTAAGGTATTTTTTATAACTCATAGTGTTAAAGATAACATATTGTGTTATTTTTGTCATTATTTTTATAGATTATATAAACTTATTGTTATCTATTATATTATTTCACCAATGTATTTTTCAAAACTTATAGCGTTCAAGATAAAACAACGATAATCAATAAATAATGAGATGTTTGATCATTGTGCTTTATGTTTTATATTAGTTTGTATTATTTTGTAATGTTTTAAATATATTATATTAATTAGTTGTTAATTAATCATTGTGTTTTACATACTAGAAATATAAAAAAGATGTTTTGTGTGAGAATTTGAAAGTCTTTTCATTTTTTTTTCATTTTCCTTCGCCTTGTTTTTTCATTTTTGTCTCCATCTTAGCTTTAGAGCATTCATAATGAATTCCTTATAAATGTGTTAGTGTGCTTCTTATATTATAATGGATGGTTGTGAGTGAAATATAGATAAAATGTTATTGTTCATCTGTATATTTGAGTAACACTATTCAACTCTTATAAACTTTTTATATTTTTAAAATTGGTTGTGAGTGGAGGATATTAAAAATGTAATGATAAATGTATACGAAAGTATTATTTAATTAAGATTAAATTAAATTGATTATCCCTAAGCTTTGTTCAAATTTCACAGTTCGTCCCTAGCATTGAAAAATTACATATTTAGTCCTATGGTTGGGAATATCGTAACACTTTTATTCCTTCGGTCTAATGTCCATTTGTTTTTGACGTTAAATTTCAAAAATGAAGATTTTGCCCCTAAGTCTTAATAATAATAATAATAATAATAATAATAATAATAATAATAATAATAATAATAATAATAATAATAATAATAATAATAATAATAATAATAATAATAATAATAATAATAATAATAATAATAATAATAGTAATAATAATAATAATAATAATAATAATAATAATAATAATAATAACAATAATAATAATAATAATAAAATAATACCCACCACACCCATGCCCTCCCCCTCACTTGAGTTTGTGGTCTGCATTGCCACCGCCATCACACCTTGCCACCGCCACAACCCAACCTTGCCACCATTGCGGCCTCACCTTGCCACCACAATCATGTTTGAAGTATTTGCAAAGTACACCACCACCTCCGCTCCCACCATACCACATTGCCTCTGTTTATGCAACCGTCATCCAACCTTCACCACCACCGCCAGAATCGGTTCGATTGGTGGGTTTTGGTGGTCGATGGTTGTGGAGATGATGATGGTGGTGGATTTCGTCCCACCTTCGGGCCCAATGTTTACATCTCATAACAGATCACATCAACTCTAATAGGAGATGGTTGACAGTGGTTGAAATGAAGGGATGGTAAAGGTGGTAGGGGACTAAGCTTATTATAATGTTTTATGTTGGGGTGGTGGGTCGTGAAGTTGGAAGGTGTTGACGATAGGGGTATGTGGTGGTGGTTGTGCCTACCAGAGATTGGGTATCTAGTGGTGTGGTGGTGGTTGCAAGAGATGCGGGTATGTGGTGGTGATGGAGGCTACAGAGATGAGAGGTATGTGGTGGTGGTTTTGTTATAGAACTTCATTGATGGAAAAGCTAAAGTGAGGTATAGGGTGGGGTGGGTATTAGGGTGGGGTATATTGCTTTAATTAAGTTAATGTTTTTTCTAGGTAAAGGGTAAAATAGTCATTTGACACACAATTAACGAATTTTTTAACCGCCATAATTCACAGGGATGGAAAGTGTTACATTTTCAACCTTAGGACTAAACATGTAATTTTTCAATCCTAGGGACATAAGTTGAATTTTGAGCAAACCTTATGGACGATACATGTAATTTACTCTTTAATTAAATAGGAGAAAATTGCATAAATGGTCCTTGTGGTTTAACTAATTGCATGTTTGATCCTCAAACTTTAAAAATTACAAATTTAGTCCAAACTTTTGTCTATTCATTACATGTTTGGTCCCTAATATTAAATTCATTTTGTTTTTATGCATTTTATAAGGTTTAAACCAACTTTTAAATTTAACTTTTGGGATCAAAATTGCAGCATTCACTTAAAATTTTGGACTAACTTTGCAATTTCTAAAATTTAGGGAACAAACTTGCAATAAATACAAAAAAGTTTGGAGTACTGCAAATTTCAAAGTTTGAGGACTAATCATGCGATTTGGTCAAACCACAGGGACCATTTATGCAACTTACCCTTAAAAAAGAGAGAAAAAAATATTGATTTGTAATGATAAAGATAAAGAATCCACTATAATTACACTAAAAATAATTACCGCAAAGACATGATTCAAAGAAAAATAAGATAATAAAGTTTCATGTTTGATATGCTTTGTTAAAACTCATGTAAAAACGATCAATTCCTAGAGTTTCTTTATAGATATACTAAGGTGGGTTCTAAATCCCCTCATTTTACATGTTTTTCACAAATTTTAGAGAAAGTTTGCATATTTAATGTGTTTTAAGCAATAGATATAATATATGAGTGTATCGCCTTGTTTTCAGTTGGTTTCATAGATACCAACCACAATTCTTATACTAAAAATTTTATATAGCAATTAGCGACATCAAAAAAGTCATTAAAGCAAACTAGTCATACATAGGCTAATCAGTTACATAATAGAGTTCTTTGCTTAAAACATTCAAAACATAAATATTTATAACAGGATACTAGCCTTTTGTTGCTTTTATAAAAGCTTTAAATTCTAGTAACTTTTTATTTGTTGACTCAATGACTTCTATGCTTCACAACTCTTTCTTCCTAACTTCATCCTAATAAATAGGTGTTCTACATCTTCTACCATATATCATCTCATATGATGGCATAACGATATTAGCATGCTACCTGTTAGTGTTCGGGAATTCTGCTAATGATAGATAACTATCCCAACTCTCATCAAAGTCTATAATACATGTAAAGAAGCATGTCCGCTAAAGTTTAAATGGTAATCTCATAGTTGAATTTAAAAATCTGAAACACATAATTCTTAAATGTTAAACAACCATGAATATAGCAATGGAAATTTAATTATCATTAAATGAGTCATTGTCTAAAGATATTACATTCAACCATAAACAAACTATCTAATTAGAAGAATGCTAATCTTGAATTTAGCCAGGTAACCTTAACCTTCAAGCCAAGATATCATTCTTTATTTAATCACTTTCAAACCTATCAAGGTAATATGCATATAAAAGTTAGTGTTGCTTAGTGAGTTCTTGCTGTTATATAAAAATATATTATTCATTCCTTAAATCTTTAAAACCATTAATCAATGACTAATTGAAGTATAATAATTAGTGGCATGTTATATCAATGAGAAATCCATAACTTTGCGTACATATCTTACATATTTTTATGAAATCATCAATAGAGTAACATGACTATACCTAAGTACAAGACCACAATCACCATGTAATGCACTAAGCAAGGCAATCTAATATTACACGAAGCAAAACTACAATAACCATGCGATGCACTAAGAAAGGAAATCAAATGCTTCCATGAAGTGAAGATATAGTGATCGTGTAATGTACTAAGAAAGGGAATCAAATGCTTGCACAAAGCAAAGCTACAATAAGCATGCAATGCACCAAGCAAGACAATCAAATGCTTTAATAAAGCAAAGCTACAGTGACTATGAAATTCACCAAGTAAGGCACTTAAATGCTTGCACGAAGCAAAGCTACAGTGACCATGCAATGCATTAAGTAAGGCAATACTTGCACGAAGCAAAGCTACAGTGACTATGCAATGCACTAAGCAAGTCAATCAAATGCTTACACAAGGCAAGACTTAGGTAAGGGTTAAAACATAATGGAATCTATATAACATATTAACTTTGACTTAAGGTAATAAACACTTATCACAACTAAGCACAAGTTCCTTAAATACGTATTTCAGGGAGACATAGAAAATACAAGCTAAGTGGAATCAATGCAGATAACAATGTTCAAGTCTTGTCAACACGCATGATGTAACGCCCGGAAATTTTCTTTGAAACTGACGAAAGAAGAAAAAAAAAGAAATGAAGTCCAAAGTCGAGGGACCAAACTCGCCAACGAGAGAAACTTCGATGAATGGGAGTATAAAAGGGGGAAGACACCCCATTCTTCTCATTTTTCAGCCAAAGAGGAGAGAAGAGAAGGAGAAAAAGAGGAGAAAAGCTTGGTTCGGGTGGATTCGAGCGTTGAAATCGTGGTGTAGCGGGTCAAATCGAAGCTCTACTCGACGGGATCGTTTGTGTGAGTTCTAAGAACCCTCTTTTACACGTTTTTGAATGATTTTGGGGCTGGAACACATCTGAAAACCCTTTTTTGAGTATTTGGGTGTAAACCTGTTTTTGTATGTATGTGTATGTGTATGATTCATTTGGGCTTGATTTCTTGCTTGGTTATGCTTGAATGAGGTTGTGGTATGCTTCCCTAAGGTAGGATGGCTGATTTGGGCTAAAATCGAGTTTGGAAGATTTTGGAGGCCGAAATCGTCGGGTGCAGTTCGGGATGAATTGCATTCTGCGCGCAGCTAGGGCTATGCGACCGGGGGTCCATGCGATTGGGTCCATACGCACGACAGGAGTACGACTGAGGTTCATTCGTATGTGAGTAGTGCGACTGAGGGTCATATGTATGAGGGCTATGCAACTGATGCGAATGTGGGCTATGCGACTGAATGAAATGCGAATGAGGGTCATGCGACTGGAGTTCATACGCCTGTGAGTCGTGCGATTGAGGTCCATACGCACGAAAGGTGTGCGACTGAGGGCCATTCGCATGAAAGTCGTGCGACTGGGGTCCATACGCCCAACTATCATGCGACTGAGCTTCATTCGCATGGGAAGCATGCGATTGGAGGCTTTGCGACTGAAGGTCCATTCACCTAAGTGTTCCCATACGCATGAGAGACCATGCGACCGAATAGGGTCCATACGACTGAATGAACATAGTATTTTCTGACTATCGGGAAGTGCAGACGTAGGCTTGGACCCTTGGGGTTGTAGATGGTGTGATGGGCATGGATGCTGTAAGATGATTTATGATGATGATGATGCGATGCGCGTGATTCTTGTGATGTTGATGTGGTGTGATTGTGCGATGTTGATAATGATGTGATGTATGATTGATGCGTGTGTATGATTGATGCGTATACATGATGATGCCCTGTATGGTGATGTGTGTGTGTTTATGTTTATATTCCTGATATGTATATGTATCTTTCCATGGCTTTACGTCGAATGTTAATGAATGAAATGAAAGTATTATGTAACATAAAGTGAAAGATAATAAAAAGAGGAACATGATAAATGAATGAATGCATGCATTAATGAATGAATGGAAGTATGAAAGGCTTGCAAGCATTATGAACAGGGGTACACGCGGGGGTTCTAGTCTTTGTGACTGACCAACGTTGTGGTACATAGTGTATAGTGATTACTCACCTCGGTGCTGGTGCCAGGTTATGTGCAGTGTGGAAGTCATTTATGAACTTCGGCCCAGTACTCGAGTTATGCATATCGTTGGGGGTGGAGTAGTGATTACTCACCTCGGTACTGGTGCCAGGCTATGTGCAGTGTGGAAGTCATTTATGATCTTCGGCCCGGTACTCGAGTTGTGCATATCGTTGGGGGTGTAGTATGTGGATGGGATCTTTGTCACTCACCTTGGTGCTGGTTCCAGGCTATGTGCAGTGTGGAAGTCATTTATGATCTTCGGGCCAGTACTCGAGTTATTGCTTACTCCGGTGCTGGTGCCAGGCTACGTGCAGTGTGGAAGTCATTTATGATCTTCGGCCCAGTAGCCATATTGTTTGGGGCATAGCTGTTGACAGTGACCCAGAACGTGATGATGTAACAGATGTAATGATCCTGAACCTTATCCTAGGTATTGTAGCCAGAGGTGCTGGGCACCGTAAATGAAGGTCTATGATAGGCTTAGGCCCAGTATCATAAGCATGAAGGGTAAAGTTCATGGTGTTGTTAAATGGAAAAGATGTAATGATGAACGAACGAATGAAAGTAAGAATGAATGAACGAAAGATAAAGTATGAATGAACGACGAGGATAATAATAACTATTATCTATGTGTACGTATGATGTGTGATCGCATGTATGTAAAGAATGGTTTTATAAAGGAAGTAAAGTATGTTTTATTTAAAACTAGAACTCACTCAGCAACGCTGACTTTGATGTGTTTCCAGTTGGCAGGTATGTTGCTGAGGATGGCACGGGGCGGCTACTCAGCTTATTTTGGATGGCATCTAATGTTATAGTGCTTTTGTAATAAAATGTAAAATGATATTGTGTAATGAACGGTTGTTTTATTTGCAAAAACATTTTGATGAAATGAAAATGTTGTTTTTAATGTTTCCGCTGCAACGTTTTATGAAAGTAAAATGTAATTATATGTTTTATGTGCGATGAGGATCCAACTGTAAGCGTCCCGGGAACGGAGCCTTACAAATGAGTAAAGGTTTAATTATGGACTTTGACTATTGTACTACATGTAGGTCAATGCGAATGAGGATATGTTTAATTCGGTTTGACTTTTACTATTTAGCCAAGTATGGGTCAATATGTATGGACATTAATGCGATGTGGATGAGTGAGGCAATGTGGGTAATAGTGGTGGATGTTGACAAATATTGGATTAATAAGGCTAAGTTAACACCAATTTGGATGAGTTAACCCCAACACGGTTAAGTAAGGTTTAATACGGATAGGCATAATCTAATACGAGTAATAGTTCATCTTCAATGAATACTGGTTAATGCGGTTAAACAAAATATGGCTACAATGAATAGTGACTACCGAATTCATATTCAATGGAAATTATGCAAAGTTACATCATTATTTTTCCTTGAAAACTATTAAAATATTGATACACATCCATGGGGTTCTTACACAGACTTTGAAAATAAATGTTGAATTGTATAAACGTAAACCTAGAAATAAAGATGGTAACTTTATGTTTAAAGATAATAGATCTATGGTGTAAAAAATTTTAAGCATGCATAACATCCCTAAAATTATTAAAGAGCATAAAGAGAGGAGATCTAGAACTCACCTGTTAGTTTTAAAGAGCAAACCCTAAAACAATCTTCAAAACTTGAAATCTACACTTTCTACATAAAGCTGGAAAATCTGTCTTGAGAACTCTATAGTAACATGCTCATGAACATAGATCTAGACTTGTTGATGATAATAGAGGCATAAAGTGATACCTTTCACGTGAAATCCAAGCTTTCTCTCTCTAGAAATAGCGCTTTCTCTCTCTAAGCCTCTTTGAAATCCTAAGAAAGCAAGAAAGGAAATATGTGCTACCACTTTCTATTTATAGGGGCTTTAGAGTATTCAGCTTTTTATTTGTCCACCTTTAGTATTTGTTCTAATTGAAAATCTCAACCACCCTTTTTATTTCTTATAACTGAGTTTTACCTAAAATTTGGGATGTTACAATGTTTTGTTAAAGTTGTCACCTTTATTTTAGGTTTCTTATATGTGAGATTCTTATGCATGGAAAACATATATATGGTTTACAAACCATAATATATATTTAATGATTCAAACTTTATCAATGATTACTTTAAAAAGGTGTCACTTTTAATACGAGGACATTATGACTCCTAGTAGATACCTTAGCTCCAAGTGTTTATGTTGCTCATACGTAGATATACTTTTATTCATGTGCACATGTCTATGTTCCTGTGTAGATACTAATTCCGTGTGTAGTTGCGTTTTCTTAAATACACATGTTTTACCTCATACGTACATGTTCCAACCCATGTCATGTCTTGTGAACTTACCTCACATCATGTGTACATGTTCCATCCCATACTCAGTCATTTAATTATGCACAAATACCATAACCCATGCATAGTTACTTACTCATACATAGACACCATTACCCACGCAGAGGTACTTGCATATGTACAGATACTCTAACCCATGTGTATATCTATTTTCATGCATAAATATCATTGGTCATGTGTATTTAACCTTGTTTATACTTTGAATTAATTACCTATGCCTAGATACTTCTTGTTCATATGTATATTCATTGCTCATGTGTAGTGCCTACTTAGAGTAATTCTAATATCTACAATGATATATCAGTTAGAAGTATAAGTATGTCAAATGTCAATGTATATCCATGTTTGCCCATAAGCAATGTGTTATATAATATGTGCGTAATAAAAAGTACCTATATGGTCTACCTGACCCTAAAGTCTTGTTATATGCAAGCATTTGCTTACTTTGATATGTGCATTATATGGTCACTAGAATCTTACAAGGTGCAAGCATGTTACTCCTTATTATGCAGCCATGTAACTAAAGTAACATGCTTGCATAATGCAAGACTCTAATGACCATATAATGCACAAACAATATAATCAGATGCTTGCATGAAGCAAGGCTCAAGTGATATGTAAATAACATGGGCAACATTCATAAAACATGTCATATAGCGCATTTGAAGCATTAACATACATGTAAGTCTAGGTGAAGACATTCAAAAATCACACCAAGTATCAGACAAGTTTTCTATGTATTTTTAATACGATAAGCTTTGTCTTAATACATTACACTCTTGATAAGGTAGGCTTATGAGCAAATATATAACTTTTAATGGTTAGGCTTTAATTGCATGTACTCAAGCTTAGGTGATTACAAATAACTAAGTTTTTATAGTATTCACTCATGTGTAGGTAATCTAACGATGGCTAATATCGATGGGATTTGTTCATGCATAGGTATTGGCTGTGGGTTAAGTTTTGATAGGATTTGTTCAGGCGTAGGTAACATGCGATAGGTTACGTTTTGATAGGATTTGTTTATGCGTAGATGATTTGTGGATAGGTTAAGTTTTGATGGGATTGTTCATGTGTAGGTTACTTGAAATGGGTTTATTGTTGATGGGATTTGTTCATAAGTAGGTAACTTGTGATGGTTAAGTTTTGATGTAATAAGATCAATTGTGCGGATTAGCTATTATTCGATCTCATAAACTGATTCTACCTGATTAACCTTTAAAACATGGAAATTACATTTCATACCATCTCATCATTTATTAACATAAACATGTTGTGTATGCGTGAAATGATCGTTAACATGACCATAGAATTTAAGGTAATAACTTTAACATATCATGTATTAGATTTATAACTATAACATCATATGTATGCATATTATTCTCAAAGTTAATGAAAAACAGGTAAAAAGAGAGGATCACAAACTCACCTCAATGAAAATGATGCACAACACTCAATTGAACTTTTATACCCAAAATCTATATACTCCTACGTAGAGGTAACAACTTTATCATGAGATGTCAGTGAAATAAGATTAGGAATATAGATCTGATCCTTAACATACTATGCTTGAGTCTTAATAACCCCCCTTCTAATCTTTAATTGCATACATTTTCATCACAAACTTGAACAACCTTTTTTTTTAAGTTTTAGGATTTTACATTGATTATTTTGTTATATGCATTGCATGGTCACTGAATTCTTGACTTGTGCAACATGTCACTATAGTATTGCTATGCACAAACATTTTCTTGTTTTGCTATGTGTATTATATGTTAGTTGGAGTCTTATCTTATGCATGAATTTTACTAGAGTCTTGATATAAGCAAGCATCTAATTATTTGATTATGTGCATTGTATGGTCACTGAAGTCTTGCTTTGTACCAACATGTCACTAAAATCTTGTACTAAATACAAGCAAGTAGCCTTGATGATGATTCATCATGTTGCTTCAAAGTAACATTCAATGATGAATGTTTAAAAGTATTTTCCACTGTTGTGACTATGAAATTTTATAGTTTAACACTTATGGTAATGATGTGCGAATCCAACTATTAGAACTTTGAAAACGGAGCCTTACGAGGTACCTTTGTAAGAGTGTCAGATGCCTCCGCATTGAATTAAGTTTTTGATGATAGTGTGTTACGGAGGAGCCATTTTAAGTAATTAACTGAATTGACTTGTTTGTGCATATCATGAACCATCTATTTCAGTTCACTAATTCACACTTCTAGGAGTTTAATTATGGTTTTGCTATGTCAAATTAAGTTTTCCAAAGATTTGACATTAGCTACAAAATTCAGATCTATCTTATAAAAGAAAGAGTTAGATGTAATGTTACTAATTCAGACATAAGATTCATTCTTCTTTGAGAGTGCATTTTGTGAGTTGTGTTCCCACCCTATCACGTATATTAAAGAATAAAATGCATAGTTTTGATTTTGTATGTACTAATGTGTAATTACTTTATTGTTGTAAACCCATATTGTAAATTCATCTATTATATCTTAAATCAACTCCTGAGCAGCTACACTGGTTCCTCTATGGTCTTGGACCAACTTTTGAATCATTTTCGACCTCGGTCCATTCTACTAGACCTCCGCCATCCCTCTTTGATCTTTTGGCTTGCGCTGAAAGCCATGAAATGTTTGTGAAGTCCATTCACAGGTCTGCTCCAAACCCGGTTGCATTTTCTGCTCAAAACAATCACTCACCCCCTGCCAATAGGGGCCGCGGTAGTCGCGTCTACCGGGGGGCTGCTTCTGCAGGCGGACATAATCGAGGTCGACGGTCACCTCATTATCAACTGTGAAGAAAAGAAGGCCATTACGCCAACGTTTGTCCTAATCTTGCATCATATGCCAAATCGAACACTTCAACCATTGAACAGTTGGTTCATGCATTTCATGCCCACTGCCATGTTAACTCCAGTGGACCTGATTGGTATGTCGATTCCGGAGCATCAGACCATATGACCGCCTCTCCAGCTTCCGTTACCAACCCAACTTCCCCATCAGGTAACGAAACTATGACTTTTGGGATGTGTTGGTTTTTCCAAAAATTACTAAAATCTTTTATCGGTCCGAAAACTAACAAAGACAATAATGTTGATATTTTGTTTTCTTACCTGTCTTTTTTTATTCAGGATCGTCAAACTCATCAGGTCCTAGCCCGGGGATGTTTTGAAGATGGCCTCTATGTTCTGCACACCGATCATAAAGCCTTTATGGCTACTTCATCTTGTCCTAAAGCATCGTATGAAACTTGGCACTCACGCTTAGGACATGTTTCTTTTACTATTATAAATCTTTTGCAAAAACTTGGCTACTTATCTTTAACCTCTATTTTGCCTAAACCTAGTGTTTGTTCTCCATGTGAACTTTCTAAAGCACATCGGTTACCTTTTAATGATGATAATAAACGTGCTTCTCACCCTTTAGATCTTGTGCCTTGTGATTTATTGCGACCCGCTCCAATTGTATCAAATGATAATTTTTTGTATTATGTTGTATTTGTTGATGATCACTCAAGGTTTTGTTGGGTTTATCCTTTACGAGCCAAATCCGAGTTTTATAATGTGTTGGATATTTTCTAAAGTTTGTTCAATCGCAATTTTCAAGAAAAGTTAAAGTCGGTAGGAGGAATAAGGCCCGATATGGACTCGCTCTGGCCCATAAATAAGGACTAGGTCTTTTTAGACGGAACCTGGTAAATATCCATCCCCGGGAGGGGATGTGAATAGCGTCTCCCAGATAGACGGTGGGACTGAATTTGTCGTCCGTAAGTTATTTGAAGAAAATGGGACACTTCATCGCATGGCATGTCCTTACACGCTCCAACAAAACGGTCGGGCCCAACGTAAACATCGGCACATTGTCGAAACGGGTCTAGCCATGCTATTTCATGCTTGGCTTCCACCTTCATATTGGGTGGATACTTTTTCCTCCGCTGTTTTTATTATTAATCATGTGCCCACCCCGACCTTAGAGGGCAAATCTCCATTTCAAATATTGTATTCACACTAGCCGGATTATAACACATTGCATACATTTGGTTGTAGAGTTTTTCTGATGCTTCGTGATTACTCTCCTCATAAACTTGCTCCTTGGAGTCTACTGTTCATCTTTATTAGTTATAGCTCCAAATATAAAGGCTATCGGTGCCTTGATCCGGTCTCCTCCCGTGTCTATGTCACGAGACATGCTCGTTTCGATGAAACAATATTTCCTTTTGAAATCACTAAAAAGGCCAACCTATTAACACCCTTCAAGTCATAACCTTTCTGGACAAATCATTTGATACTACTCCTAACAAACCCATCAGCCCCATGAACCCAATTGAACAACCCACCTACAACCAAAACTCTACAACTAATCCTTCAAGTTCCCCATGCACTCTCTGCATGGACTTACCACGTACTAGTTCATTCAATGAACTAAACCCACAACCTACACCTCCCTTAGTCTCCTCAACCATAACCAACCCCCTCTCCACTACTGAAACCACAACTCCAAAAACTCCTTCACTTGTTTCAAACATGGATTTATCTTCGGAACCCACTGTCTCGTCGACAAATGCTTCGGGTCCATCTTTTCCCGGCATCACCATTCCATCAACTGAGGCACCCACCCCCTCTCCGGTAATCGACTTGCCACCTCACAGTGTCCTACCTCCACCCCCGTCTCATCCCACGACAACACAAGCCAAGGCGGGCATTTTTAAACCTCGTCATCGTGTCGCATTTCATTTGTCACAAACCCCATCCATGATGCTCTTTTTGCTTCCAATGACCCAATAACATACAAAACTTCCATCAAAGACCCTAAATGGATCCAAGCCATGCATCGTGAATTAGAGGCTCTTCGGAACAACAACACTTGGTCTCTTGTTCCTCGCTCTGTGAACCACAACGTTGTTGGTTCCAAATGGCTATTATGAACCAAGTACCACTCCGATGGATCCATTGCACGTCAGAAATCACATCTAGTGGCTCAAGGATTTAGTCAAGTCCCCAGTCTTGACTATTCTCATATGTTTAACCCTTTTGTAAAGGCAACCATTGTACAAGTCATTTTATCTTTAGCTATCACAAATAATTGGAAGTTATATCAATTGGATGTAAATAATGCATTCCTACATGGCCATCTCAAGGAGTGCGTGTACATGGAACAACCTCCGGGCTTTGTCAACCCAAACTTCCCCAATCATGTTTGTAAGTTAAACAAAGCTCTTTATGGGCTCAAACAAGATCCTTGTGCTTGGTTTCACCGACTTAGCAGTTTTCTCCTAAACAACGGCTCACGTGTAGCCGTGCCGGCATGTCACTCTTTGTCTTCAAGCATGACTCTTGCATTATGTATATGCTAGTTTATGTCGATGACCTCATTCTAACAGGAAACCAACCTCATGTTCTTACAAAGTTTATTACCTGAAGATCAAGATTAGGTTGGACTCACCTTAGACTAGTTTTTGTTTATGTTTAATTGTAATAGGTTAAATGTTATATTACTTTTGTAAGTATTTTAGTTTTGTGAGTTTTGCTGCCCATCGAAACTATAGTTTCGCTCATAGTCAGCTGACAGTTCACCAGGCGAAACTGTGTTTCACAGCCGGGCGAAACTGTGCTTGGGCAAGATAGTTTCGCTGACAGCGAAAATGTCAGGGAAACTATCCTCACTATATATAGAAATTATTTCTTTCTTTGTAATGATTCTTGCAAAACCCTAATTCGTCTAATTATTATTGCAAGTGTATTGTGTAAGCTGGATTTTCACTGAAATATCATTGAGCGTTGATTCTATTGTGTGTACTGGATTTGATTGTCTTATTTTGAATACTTTTGACTTATTCTTCATTATCAATTGCTTCTTGTGTGTGTTTGTTTTTGATATTGAACGATTCCATCATTCAAGTGTACTGTCATTCGATCATTTTGGACCAGCAAAATGGTATCAGAGCCATTGTGCTCTTGATTGTTTGGGGTTTTTGGTAGTTTGAGTTCAATATCTCTAGTTCATCAATTCCGGATCAAATTTCATTGTATTTGATACGGAATTCGATTGAAATCAATTAGTTCTTGGTTGGGATAGCCTTGGTAATCATCAGATCTCAAATTCATTGAGGTGATTTTGGATTGATTTCGTGTTCAAATTCATTGCTGTGATTGTTTTGGTAAACTCAACGAAAGTACCATCATTGAACGAAAGTTCAACAGTGCTTGTGATTCATTTTCAATCGAAATTGCTGCTGAATTTAAATCTGAAGGAAAGTTCAAGCTAGTTTCGGACGAAAATGTCTGCGAAACTAGCATAATCAAGCATTTGGCTTGCGAAACAACTGCTGAAATTAGCAGCGAAACTATTGATTCTTCAGCGAAACTAGCTCAATCCAGTGAAACTACCATTTCTTTTGCGAAACTATCATGTAAAAGATGACTACTCTCACTCTTGCTGATTTAGAAAGTGTGGCACCCAATAGGACCCGAGCCTAATCAACGGAGATAATTTTGAGGATTGGAAGAGATGTCTTAAAGCATTCTTTTTCTACACTGATCATATCAATGGGAATCAATCATATCTTGTCCACACATACCAATTACTACTGTTGGTGATGTTGTTTCTCAAAACAAGGACCCAGCTACGTTTAATGAAAAGGATTTAAAGTTAACTGACACGGATCAGAAAGCTTTTGGAGCATTAACTCTATGCCTCGCACCAGACATCTACAACCGCTTTGCCGAACACCAGAATGCTAAGTCTCTTTATGATGCTCTCTGTGAGTTTTACGATGGAAATGATGAGTTAGTGAAAGATAAGGGTATACAGGCCGAGAAGGAGTTTAACTTATTTGTGGGTTATAAGAATGAGAGTCTCATTGATTTGACAAACCCTTTTTTATGACAGTCTCTAGCACTTTAAAGAAATATGATGAAAAACTCTCAAATAGTGAGCAAGTGAATATGTTGTTGGATTCACTCCCACCACAGTGGAGTGTACAAGTGAGGATGTTGAAACAAAAAAGAGGGTTTACTGACTACAAGCTTATGGACATCATCAACAAGCTTAAATCATTTGAGTTAGACATGAAGAGAAGGGAGTTTAATCGATCCATGATGCCATCATCTAGCATTCCTCAGAATGCTACATTGCTTACTTCCGCTGCAAGCTCTCCAATGCAAGCATCAAGACAAGTTGGAGTGAATACAAATATCTCATGTGATCAACCTGGTGGTGGTATTAATTCTGGAAGAGATCAAGCTAACTCAAAAGCCAGTGCTGGAACGTCAATTCCATTTGAAACAATGGCACTGTTTGGTATGTTTGTGCAAAGTTATGAGGCATTAGTGGCTGGAGAACTGAAAGGGAAAGGAATGACCATGGAGGACATGTATCAGGTGGATCCGAATGATTTGGAGGAGACTGATATACAGTGGCAAATGGCGATGTTGACTCTCAGAGCTAGAAGGTTTATGGAAAGAACAGGAAGGAAGAATTTTGGAGGCCAAAACTCTAACTCCAAATTAGGCTTTGATAAATCCAAACTGAGATGTTTTAATTGCAAGTAGTTAGGACATTTCAAAAGAGAATGTCCATTGCCAATTGTCATAAATCCAAGCAATTCTAGAGTTCCAAGATTAGCTTCTAGTGGAGATAAGGAAGAAATGAAACAGAAGAAAGAGACAGCTTTGATTTCAAGCTTTGACTAGAGTGCAGAAGCAGAAGAAGCTAAAGAAGAAATCAATCAAGCCCTTGTTGCTAAGGTTGTGGAAGAGGAGGAGAATATGGAAGAGTTTGATTTGTTTAAAGACTTCAGAAGTGAAGCTGAAGTGCCTTAAGGTGTGAAGAAGGATTGTGAGGAGTGTGTCGAGAAGATTGGAGATGGTAATTTGAAGGTTGATGGCTTAAAAGAAAGTGAAGATGAAAAGGTACAGTTAGCTGGGAGTCAGACATAAGAGAAGAGCAAAGAGAAGAGTGATGCTGCAACCACTGTTGAGGAAAACAAGAAGAATACTCCGGTGTGTTAATGCGAAAAGGCTCTGGCAGCAGAGAAGGTGGTGATGGGTCTTCCATATGAGGTAATACAAGATATGTGTTCTTCAGCTTGCTAGATAAGACTATTTGGTGTATATAAAGCAAATCCTCTGTTACTTGATAACGAAAAGGACTTATAATTAATGAAGAGCTTAAATAAACGAGTCAAAATATTTTGTTAAATTAAATGAAGCTTGAAAAGAAAATGAACACTTAAAAAGAATTGTTTTGGAAAGAAATGTTGAGGTAAATACTTTGACTAAAAGAGTTGCACTTGTTGAATTTAAAACAAGTAAACTTCAGTCAAAACTTGATAAATGGACAATTTCCGGAATGAAACATGACGATTTGTGTAAATCACAGAGGGGGGCTACGATTAAAACAGGTTTGGGTTATGAAACTGTTGTGGTTTATCCTCCTCCTAGTACTTATTGTTATTCACCTATGCCTATTCCACATCCTTCAAATGCTTTGATTCGAATAGATATTAACAATCTGTCTACAAGTTTAGAAGGTGTGAACTCTAAGGACGTGCGGAATATGGTTATGGACCGACTAGCGGGCTTGGATGCAATAGTTTTAGTACACCTAAACCTCAACATACTATTTTAGATCATAGCTCTAGTTTAAGTTCTGTTTTTGTTTCAAAAAAATCTGTCTCAGACATTGATTTGGTGTGTTCTAGTAATGTTTCCACTTCTTCTTTAAATGATTTCAGTTGTAATGTTGATGTTTCTAATGCTTGTGTTAATGATGTTGTGAATGATTCTGCTATCTATAGTAAAGAGAAAATTAAAAGTAATTGTTTTGAAAAATTCTTTTCTTACCCCATTCCATCATTTACCCCAATTAATTTTTCACAATCAAGTGAAAGGGTAATGTCATCTTCTTATGCAAGTACAAGTGGTACAAGTACCACATGTACTTCAGATGAAAATGCTTCAACCTTTGTAAATAATTATTCTTCAAATGATAAAACCAGAACCAAAGAAATGTATAAGACATACAGTGATGATGATTCGAGCTTATCTGAGTGTGATGAGGAAATATGTATAGATAAAATCCCTGATCTATCACATAATAGACCTAGACTAAAATCTTATTGCTTTAGATGTGCTAAAGATGATCATGTAATTAAAAACTGTCTTGAGCTTAATCACAGACATGTTCACAGGAATTCTTTTGGTCGTAGGTTAACTCATCTGGTTAATAAATTCTTTTGCAAGAAGTCATCTACACCAAAGCCTAAAGTTGTTCAAACATGGGTTCCTGTTTCAACTGGTTAATCTGTTCATTCCATTTTTGCAGGACTCATCTACTAAAGCTGTAAATAGTGTTTGGCATGTTGATAGTGGATGCTCGAGACATATGACGGGGCTGAAGGACTTGTTGACAAACTATCGCATCATCAATGGAGGATATGTCGCGTTTGCCGGTGACACGAAAGGTGGAAAAATGATGGGTCAAGGGGATGTCTCAAATGGATCCCTTACCCTGGAGAAAGTCAATAATATGGCAGAACTTGCTTTTAATCTGTTGAGTGTCTCTCAGATTTTTGATAAAGACATTCCAGTCTTGTTCAAGTCCAATGAATGTCTCTTTCTGAAATCCGGGATTGATATTCCAGAAGAGATGGTGCTCATGCGAGCTTTGAGAAAGAATGACACATATCTTCTTGACATGGGTTCTATAGAATCAACATCCACTATCACCTGTCTTCTATCTAAAGCTTCTTCATCTGAGTCTTTCCTGTGGCATCGCAGATTGGGCCATGTTAATTTCAAAAATATAAACAAATTAGTTAAAAACAATCTTGTTAGGGGATTACCTTTAAAAGACTTTTCTTTTGTTGAGAAATGCATGGCATGTGCCAAAGGAAAACAACATAAGAAACCTCATGAACCAAAACTTGAAAATAACATTTCTAATCCCCTCGAGTTGTTACATAATGATCTGTTTGGCCCAATCAGCATTAAAAAGTAAGGGTATTTTAAGACAGTTCAGTGCAGCTAGAACACCCCAGCAGAACGGTGTTGCTGAAAGAAAGAATCGCACCCTTATTGAACGGTAATGGCTATTCAAAGTGACAACGATACCGAGTTTAAAAATCTAATCTTTGATTCCTTCTGTGCAAGTAAGGGTATTTTGAGACTGTTCAGTGCAGCTAGAACACCCCAACAGAACGGTGTTGCTGAAAGAAAGAATCGCACCCTTATTGAAGCCGCCCGTACTATGTTGATTGAGTCCTTTTTACCCATAATCTTTTGGGCTGAGGCGGTGAACTATGCTTTCTATGTTCTTAATAGGGTGTTGATTGTAAAGAACAAAATGAAGACTCCTTATGAACTATCCCATAAGAGGAAGCCACTGATTGATTTCTTTCGTCCAATCGGATGCTCGTGTACCTTACTAAACACCCAGACACAAAAGACGAAATTTGGTGTTGTGTCAGATGAATGTTACTTCGTTGTCTATTCATCCTCTCAAAAAGCTTATCGGGTGTATAACAAGAGAACACGCATTGTGCAAGATCATTCTATGTTGATTGGTAGGAATCTAATTCCTCAGATGTCCGATCAGAATCCGCATGGTTCTTTGACTCAAATACGGTTTTCAACTCCTTTAATCTTCCAGTTTTTGATGATGATGTGTCCATCTTCAATGTCCAAACAAAAATTATTCTTCCAGATCCACTACCTTATGTCCCTCCTGTTCCTCAATCCTCTCCCAATTCATTATCCAACAATGCCACATCAGTTGACATTCCATCTTCTTCTTCATCATTTTACATTCCGCCCCCATCTGTTTCAGTATCCATTCCCTCGACACCCAACTTCTACTTCAACTCAAACTTTTCCATCGTCCTCAGTTGCTGAACCTACTCAACCATCCTCTTCTCCATTATCTCCATCATCACCTCCAACCATTACCCAACCTCATTCCAATCCATTACCCATAATCAATAATTTTAAAACCTTGAAAGATAACCCTCAAGATAACATCATTGGATCCATCACTGATGGTGTTAGGATGCGGGGTCAATCTGGGTTGATTAACATGTGTTTATTCTCTTGTTTTATATCCCAAATCGTCACAAAGAATGTTCATGCAGCTCTTCAGGATCCATGTTGGGTTCTATTGATGCAACTGGAGCTACAACAGTTTAGGAAACTCAAGGTGTGGACGCTGGTTGATCTACCACCAAACAAATGCCCAATAGGCACGAAATGGGTATTCAATAACAAATCCGATGATCGTGCTATTATGGTGAGGAACTAGTCAAGGTTAGTGGTTAAATGTTTTGCCCAAGAGGAAGGGATTGACTATACGAAAGTCTTTGCTCCTGTAGCCCGTCTTGAAGCTATCAGGATCTTTTTGGCTCATGCTGCAAAAAAACAATTCAAAGTATATCAGATGGATGTTAAATGTGCCTTCCTCTACGGAGACATTGATGAAGAGATATATGTGTGTCAACCACCGAGGTTTGAGGATCCAGACTTTCTTGACAAAGTATACAAGCTTGATAAATCTCTCTATGGTCTTCATCAAGCTCCTCGCATCTGGTACGAGACTCTAACACAATATCTTTTGGGCAATGGTTTCTCGCGTGGCACCATTGATATGACTTTATTCAAAAAGGAGGTGGATGGTGAGATGCTAATTGTGCAAGTTTACGTTGATGACATTATCTTTGGCTCCACCAACCCGAAGCTGTGTCTGGAATTTAAGGAGATTATGCGTAGTCGTTTTGAAATGAGCATGATGGGGGAGATATGCTTTTTCCTTAGGTTGCAAGTTGACAAAAGCCAGAAGGAATTCTCATTCATCAGGAGAAGTATATCAAAGAGATTTTGAAGAAATTCAAAATGGATGACGCTTCTCCTGAACTGACTCCATTCACAGGTCAAACATGCCTCACTCCAGATGAGAGCGGGAAACCTGTTGATCCTCACCTATACAGATCCATCATCGGTTCCCTAATGTATCTTACAGCAAGTTGTCCTGATATTACCTTTGCTATAGGATACTGTGCTCGATACCAATCTGCCCCGAAAAAGTCCCATGAGAAGGCTATAAAATGAATCTCTCATAATCTTAAAGGCTCCTCTTGTTTAGGGCTTTGGTATCCTTATGGTGGAAATTTTGATTTACATGCTTATTCTGATAGTGATTCTAATTGTTGCAGGTTAAACAGAAAATTTGTCATTGGTGGCTGTCAATACCTAGGAAATTGTCTTGTGTCATGGCAGAGTAAGAAACAGACTACTGTCTGTCTTTCCATGGGGAGGCAGAGTATATTGCTGCTTCAAGTTGTTGCTCACAAGTTGTAACATCTCGTATTTTTCAGTCAATTGAAAGTTATAATCATTTATTCTTGTAAGGACCATTGTTGTCAATCCTGAACCTTATGGGTTATTTATGCTTAATTCTTAGTTGTCATTAAAATTTAATGTATGAAAGTTAATAATTAAAATATTAAATTGTACGATAATAATAATTAGGATAATATCAATAATAATAATTATGATAGTAATAATAATAACAATAATAGTAATAATAATAATAACTAATAATAATAACTTTAATAATAGTAGTAATAATGCTAGTAATAATAATAATAATAAATTATAACAATAATAAGAACTAATGGCAACAATAATAATACTAATAATAAAAATAATAAACAACTTATAAAGTAATTAAACTTAAAAATGTTAAAAACTTAAATTTAGAAAGTTAGGGGGGTTAGTTGTCATTTTATAAACTTTAAATAGAATTTTTATGCATAAAATAATAAGAAATCAAAGTTGAGGGGCCATTTGTGTAATTAACTAAACCCAAACTGGTTTCCCTCCTTTCCCTCGTGATTCCGGCGGCCAATCTCCGGCCATACTCCGGCGACCACCCAACGCCCAAGTCATTTGATTTTGTTGCAATTAAACCATGCCCTTTTGAACGTGAACATCAATCGAACATGTAACCACTATCAATTCGATCAAAACGGCTGTTTCATTAAAGAAACGACTCGAATAACCATTGTCTTCAATCACCAAACCGTTCGATCATCAAAACACAATAATAACCAAATTAATTGTAACTTAATCGAACGTTTAACTAATCCTAAACTCTTAACAATCACAATTTCATCTGAATCACTCCTAAACAATCCAAACTTCTCTCACTTTTCACCATGACCTACGATTGAGGAGTTCATCATCTTTCACGTATTCTGAACTTAAACTGAGAGAGGGTTATTGTTTCTAATCATCCTTGGAAGCTTTCTGTGCAACGAATTTGCGAATTATCAACGTTTGAATCAGGAACCTTACATCACCTTGGTCGCAATTGTTCTTCAACCGGTGCCATTGATTTCCAAACAACTTTTGGATAATTAAACACACTCATATACTCGATACATCTTGGGGAACAAAGGCCCTAACTTTAATTCGATTAATAACATCAATTTGGTGTTCAATTTGATTTAAGAACAATCTTGGGTTTATCGGATTTGGGGATTGTTTTGTATATTTGCTTTTAACATTTAAGGGCCGAGACCTAACACGGCCACGGTCCTTGGTTCACTTGTAACACACACCTCTCTTAAACAGGAGGTTCCCGGTTCGAATCCGGGGAACCTTATGTTTTTATTTTTAAGGCTTTTGGCCTTCAAAACAAATTCTAAAATTTTTTAAAACTTATAAAAAGGCATTTTATAAAAGCTGTTTATTTTAAAATACTTTTAATTATTTTATGTAAATTATTTTCTTAAAAAAATAATAATACTTTTATAATTTTATTAAATATTCTAAAATAATGATATAAATAGTTAATTTTTAGACTTTAAATAATACCTTATTCCACAAAAATTATTATTTCTTTTCGTTAAATTATTGCTTAGATCGTGCTTATAAAACTTTATTTAATCTTTATATATCTATCTTACAAATTATTATAAATGTTATATTTTTATAACTTTATATAAAATGTAACATATTTCTTTTCATTGATTCCAATAAATATAATTGTTTTCATTTTGTTAAACATAATTATTTGACAAACCCCAAATACCAAGTTGAAACCCTAGTTCTCGTAATTCGTTAAACTTATTATTAGACGTTAAAATCTTGTAAATATATATATATATATATATATATATATATATATATATATATATATATATATATATATATATATATATATATATATATATATATTTAGGTAACTTGTGAAGGATTTACGTTGGAACGACGTTTATTATTCTTATTAATCTCCAATTATATGCTTATTGATCATGTGAGTTTCTTTGCCTCATTTTATTATTATTTCACACCTTTTTGGGGTGAAATATGTTAAACTTATCAATCTTACACTTCTAAATGTTTTATACTTGTAACACACTTGCAATTCATATTTATATTTTTGTCATGGTTATTTGTGTTATTGTGGGTTTTATATGAGATACATTATATGTTGACAATCATTAACTATTGCTAGCCTGGCGACGTCATAGATCTATGGGCCTGACAAGCCTATTTGGTGATAAAGCCGATGCATTGCCGGCTCCTGATGATGTTTGACTTGTTCATCATGGGAACCAAATACACTTAGCTAATCGTTTTAAACTTATAAACTTAATCTTGGTCAAGGTTTTGATTGTAGCTATATGTGTTCTATAATCTTCCATAACTCATAACCTATGATACGAATTGCTACTTGTAACCTTTTTGATATAATTATGTATATTAAACCCTGAGAAACTCACCAACTTTCATAGTTGACTTTTTATTTTTAACATGTTTCAGGAAATGCTCAAGCTTGAAGTTATCTTTTGAAGTTTGGAAATCTAGGATTTGGACCTAGAATAAAGAATAAAATGCTTTGGATTATTTTGTCTTATGTTTTGTTTATTTCATGTTTGAGACTTATGTTTGTAATTTACATTTGAAACTTATGATAATAATATTTGAATTAAATGATAGCGTTATGTGGCTGTGAACAATCTTGACCCTCAAATCTCGACGATTCCGTCATCAATGTTGGGGTGTGACAGATTGGTATCAGGGCCCATAACTATAGGGAATTAGGTTATTAGAAATGGTGATCTAGACTATAGTTTATGCATAAACCTTATAGAATAATCTTTATATCGTTGTAAATATATATTGTTTACATGCTACATGATGCTATGCCTTCTTATGTGCAATATGATGCCTTAGGATAGGATTGCCTTGTAATTGATTAAACTTTGTTGCTTGTCTCTTCTAAACTTAGTCTTGACTCTTTAATTCTCTCCGAGGAATGAAACTTCTTAAACTTATTCTCGACGACACGCGGGTTCGTATGCCTTATATCTATAGTTTAAATCTTTAGACTTTATGTCTAATCTATACAAATCTTATCGAGGTTTTGATTCCATGAACCAAATAAATATTGTGTGACACATAGACACCTGTATTCTAGATTTCCTATCAAAAAGCCTTCGGCTAAGGTAAGCATTTCGCATAAATCCTACGGGACTAGTTATGCTTACTTGGGGATTTCTGGGATGAGTGATAAACTATGGTCAATATACACAAGTTTCTAAGGCAAATGGGTCAATTTACCTTGACGTGTCAATGTTTCCAAATGGTAATGCGTTACCAAATGAGATCATTCCATGTGCCTTACAACAATTGATTTATCATTTTTTAAATTACTGTTCTTTTATATCCACATTCCCATGACTAACTCATTTTGTATCCAGCATGTCTCGTCACCATGGAAAGCGTGGAAGTTCCGATCGCAAGTTAGCCGCCATGATTGCGCGACAAATGGTTGCCGTTATCCCAACCATGGTAGCTAAACTCAATAGCACAATGATGACCAACGCTAGCAACAACAACAATGGCAATGGTCAAGGGGAAAATAATGCGAATCAAAGGCGCAATAATCAAACTTGCACTTTCAAACACTTTAGTTCATGCAAGCCCACTAGTTATAGTGGCAAGGAAGGAGCCACTGGTCTTCTAGAGTGGTTCAAAAGCATGGAGAATACATTTATCAATTGTGAGTGTCCCGAGGAGCCTAAGGTTCGTTATGCCACTAGTATGCTCCAACAAAGGGCATTTACTTGGTGGGATAGCGAGAAAAGGAACCGTGGTGCTAAGGCTGTGTTAGCACTAACTTGGGACGAGTTCAAGAACATAGCTATCGCGAAGTTCTGCCCGAAATGTGAACTACAAAAGCTAGAGGAGGAATTCTGGAACCTTAAACAAGATGGTGGTGATCATTTGGCCTACTCAACTAGGCATCACGAGTTGAGCATTATGTTGCCCCATATGGTCAACACCGTTCCTCGCAACATTGAGAAGTTCATCAAGGGGGTACCACCCCAAATTCAAGATGCTATGGTGGGTAGTCAACCCACAACTTTGGAGGAAGCCATCACTATCACCGCTCAACTTACCGAGAATCATATACGAGCGGGCACCATGTCTGTCAATGGTGCTAAGAAGGTTGAGAAGACGGCCACCAAAATTGCCAAGGAGACTAAAACGAAACCGTCTTACAAAAAAAACAACAAAAAGAAGCACAATTCACACCGACTCGTAACTATGTTGTGGCTACACCCAAACCACCTCAAAGACAACTTATACCTATGGCTGCACCTATGGCACAAGTGCCTGTGGCTAGGGCCTAAGCTGGTCCTCAACCTATGTGCAACGTTTGTAGGTACCATCATCCGGGGAACGCTCCTTGCCGCATCTGTACTTTGTGCGGTAAATATGGACACTTAGTGGCGACCTGTCACTGTGCCCCAAACAGCGCCGTGATATTTGCAAATCGTGTTTGCTACAATTGTGGGGAACCTGATCACTTCCGCCCACAATGCCCTCGTCTTGTGAGAAACGTTCCACAAGCCTGAGGACGTAGTTTCAATATCAACGCGAATCAAGCACAAGCAAACAACGATGTGGTGAACTGTATGTTAAATCCAACCTCAACTTTTATGATCTAATTCATTTGATGCCTTACCTATATCGTTAAATACCTTTAAAACTGAATAGGTGTGTTCCTTGTAAATAATACTTATGCCTACGTTCTATTTGATTCTGGAGCCGATAAGAGCTTTGTCTCATTAGAGTTTGAATCTGTTCTTGCTAAGCCACATATGAAACTAGAAAGATCTCTCAGCGTTGAAGTCGCCGATGGAGAACCGATCACCGTTGATATTATTATTCGTGATTGTATTTTGAGTCTTGATGCGCACGAATTTCTTATCGATCTTATTCCTATGAAACTTGGAAGCTTTGATGTTATCATTGGTATGGATTGGTTAGCCAAATACCATGCTGAGATCATTTGTTTCGAGAAGTGTATTCGTATTCCATTACCTTCTAGGGATACATTGAAAGTATTCGGTGAAAAATCCTCCAAAGGGCTCAAACTCATGTCGTGCACTCAAGCCCGATAATGCTTAAGCAAGAACTATACGACTATCTTGGCTTACGTGGTCAACCGAAAGTCAATGGGAAAGATCTTAAGGATGTCCCGATTGTACGAGATTTTCCTGAAGTATTTCCCGATGACCTTAGTGGTTTACCTCCTGTGCGTGAAGTCAAGTTTAAAATCGATTTGATTCCGGGAGCAAACCCCGTGGCTAAGTCACCATATCGACTTGCACCATCGGAAATGCAAGAACTCTAGCCAACTTCAAGAACTATCTGAGAAGGGTTTTATTCGTCCTAGCTCTTCGCCTTGGGGTGCACCTGTTATATTCGTGAAGAAGAAAGATGGGTCGTTCGTATGTGCATCGACTATCATGAACTTAACAAGCTTACCATCAAGAACCGCTACCCTCTCCCTTGTATCGATGATCTGTTTGACCAACTTCAAGGAGCTGCCATTTTCTCGAAGATTGATTTAAGTTCTGGTTATCATCAATTACGAGTCCACGAAGATGATATCCCAAAGACTGCGTACCGTAATCGTTATGGGCATTATGAGTTCATGGTTATGCCTTTTGGTCTAACAAATGCTCCTACTGTCTTCATGGATCTCATGAACCGAGTATGCAAGCCTTATCTAGACAAGTTTGTGATCGTCTTCATTGACGACATACTTATCTATTCCAAGTCCAATGCCGATCATGAACTTCATCTATGACAAGTTCTTGAGTTGTTGAAGAAAGAACAATTGTACGCGAAATTCTCGAAGTTTGAATTTTGGCTTGAGGAAGTTCAATTTCTAGGACACGTGGTGAATAGCCAAGGAATTCACGTTGACCCTGCAAAGATAGAAGCTGTAAAGAATTGGTGTGTTCCTACAACTCCAACTGAAGTTCGTTCTTTCCTTGGTCTTGCTGGTTATTACTGGCGATTCATTGTCAACTTTTCAAGAATCGCGAAGCCGCTTACTTCTTTGACTCAAAAGAATAAACCATTCGAGTGGGGGTCCGAGCAAGAGGAAGCGTTTGAAGCATTAAAGCACAAGTTGTGCAATGCTCCTATCTTGACCCTACCCGATAGTAATGACGATTTCAGCGTGTATTGTGATGCATCTAAACAAGTCCTTGTTTGTGTTCTCATGCAACAGGAAAGGTCATAGCTTATGCATCAAGACAATTGAAGGTCTACGAGGTGAATTACACGATACACGATCTCAAGCTTGGTGCTGTTGTTTTTGCTTTGAAGATTTGGAGACACTACCTTTATGGTACACAACGTATAGTCTACACCGATCACAAAAGCCTTCAACACGTTTTTAATCAAAAAGATCTCAATATGAGACAACGTCGTTCGGTGGAGTTCATTAGTGATTACGATTGTGACATTCGTTACCATCCTGGTAAGGCAAATGTTGTAGCCGATGCACTAAGCCGAAAGATTCATAACAAGACGGTCTTGTTCCAAGAAATTCACGATCGACGTCAGTGGTTTGACACTTTGGGAGAGTTTGATACCGAGATCCGTCTAGATGTCAACGAGACTACCGTGCTGCTACAAAATTTGAGGATCGAAAGTGACATCGAGATTAGTATTTTAGAGGCTCAACAAGCGGTTCAACAAGAAGGAAGAATAAGAGAAGAATTAGAGTATAACCTTCTAGCTCAATTGGAAACGAAATCCAATGGGTTGATGTATTTTGCCAATCGAATTTGGGTTCCGAATCGTGATAATCTTCGTACCTTTATCATGAACGAAGCTCATCAAACTCGCTATTCTATTTATCCTGGCTCCAATAAGATGTACATGGACCTGCATGGTCAATATTGGTGGCCTGGAATGAAGAAAGATATAGTGACTTATGTAGCTAAGTGCCTCACGTGTACGAAGGATAAAGCCGAACATCAACGTCCAAGTGGATTACTCGAACAACCCGAGATTCCTATGTGCAAATAGGAACACATATCCATGGACTTAATAACTAAACTACCCCAAACCTCTCGTGGTCATGATAGCATATGGGTGATCGTTGACCGATTGACCAAGTCGGCACATTTTATACCCATACGTGAAACTTACAAGACATCAAGGTTGGCTCGTATATACATTGATGAAATTGTAAGTCGTCATGGGATACCTTTGCACATCATATCCGACCGAGATGCTCGTTTCACTTCGCATTTTTGGTCGTCTATGCAACAAACTCTTGGGTACTCAACTAGATCTAACCACGGCTTACCATCCTCAAACGGACGGTCAAACCGAGCGAACTATCCAAACCTTGGAGGATTTGCTACGTTTGTGTGTTCTTGACTTTGGTGGTGATTGGGATTGCATTTACCGCTCACGGAATTTTCGTATAACAATAGTTACCACTCGAGTATCAAGATGGCACCTTTCGAGACGCTTTATGGTCGTAAATGTCGTTCTCCAATCTGCTGGACCGACATTGATGAAAACTTCATCATTGGCCCTGAACTTATACAAGAAACGACCGACAAAGTCTCCATAATTCGCAAGAACCTTGAAGTGGCAAGAAGTCGACAAAAGAGCTATGCCGATAAGCGACGTAAGCCATTGGAATTCCAACTTGGGGATATGGTTCTTCTTAAAGTCTCACCATGGAAGGGCGTTGTTTGCTTTGGAAAGAAGGGACAACTGGCTTCAAGATTTGTAGGACCTTTCAAGATTCTGAAAAGAGTCGGGAAAGTATCTTACAAACTGGAATTACCTTTCGACCTTAGTGAAGTTCACCCTGTTTTCCATGTCTCAAATTCGAGAAAGTGTTTGGCTGACGAAAGTCTGCATGTTCCGTTGGACGACATCCAGATTGACGAGTCATTACACATTGTTGAGAAACCCGTTGAAGTTTTGGATCACATTATGAAGAAGACTCGAACCATTACTACCCCAATCGTCAAGGTTCGCTGGGAGAATAAGCGTAGAGCTGAGTTTACTTGGGAACGTGAGGAGCATATGAAGAAAAAGTACCTCTTTTTGTTCGTATAGTTTCGTTTTCTTAATTTCGGGACGAAATTCTTATAAGTTGGGGAGACTGTAAAATCTCGTATTTTTCAGTTAATTGAAAGTTATCATCGTTTATTCTTGTAAGGACCATTGTTGTTAATCCTGAAACTTATGGGTTATTTATGCTTAATTCTTACTACTCATTAAAATTTAATGTATGAAAGTTAAAAAATAAAATATTATATTATACAATAATAATAACTACGATAATATCAATAATAATAATAATTATGATAGTAATAATAATAACAATAATAGTAATAATAATAATAACTAATCATAATAACTTTAATAATAGTAGTAATAATGCTAGTAATAATAATAATAATAAATTATAACAATATTAACAATAATAACAACTAATGGCAACAATAATAATACTAATAATAATAATCATATAACAATTTATAAAGTAATCAAACTTAAAAATGATAAAAACTTAAATTTAGAAAGTTAGGGGAGTTAGTTGTCATTTTATAAACTTTAAATAGAAGTTTTATGCATAAAATAATAAGAAATCAAAGTTGAGGGGCCATTTGTGTAATTAACTAAACCCAAACCGGTTTCCCTCTTTTCCCACGTGATTCCGGCAGCCAATCTCCGGCCATACTCCGCGACCTCCCAACGCCCAAGTCATTTGATTTTGTTGCAATTAAACCATGCCTTTTCGAACGTGAACATCAATCGAACATGTAACCACTATCAATTCGATCAAAACGGCTGTTTCATTAAAGAAACAACTCGAATAACTGTTGGTTTTAATCACCAAGCCGTTCGATCATCAAAACACAATAATAGCCAAATCAATTGTAACTTAATCGAACGTTTAACTAATCCTAAACTCTTAACAATCACAATTTCATCTGAATCACTCCTAAACAATCCAAACTACTCTCACTTTTCACCACGACCTACGATCGAGGAGTTCATCATCTTTCACGCATTCTGAACTCCAATTGATAGAGGGTTATTGTTTCTAATCATCCTTGGAAGCTTCCTGTGCAACGAATTTGGGAATTATCAACGTTTGAATCACGAACCTTACATCACCTTGGTCGCGACTGTTCTTCAACCGATGCCATCGATTTCCAAACAACTTTTGGGTAATTAAACACACTCATATACTGGATACATCTTGGGGAACAAAAGCCCTAACTTTAGTTCGATTAATAACATCAATTTGGTGTTCAATTTGATTCAAGAACAATCTCGGGTTTATCGGATTTGGGGATTGTTTTGTATCTTTGCTTTTAACATTTAAGGGCCGAGACCTAACACGGCCACGGGCATTGGTTCACTTTATAACACACACCTCTCTTGAACAGGAGGTCCCCGGTTCGAATCCGGGGAACCTCATGTTTTTATTTTTAAGGCTTTTGGCCTTCAAAACAAATTTTAAAATTTTTTAAAAATTATAAAAAGGCATTTTATAAAAGCTGTTTATTTTAAAATACTTTTAATTATTTTTTGTAAATTATTTTCTTAAAAAAATAATAATAATTTTATACTTTTATTAAATATTCTAAAATAATGATATAAATAGTTAATTTTTAGACTTTAAATAATACCTTATTCAATAAAAAATATTATTTCAAACCTTGTCTTTGAATTATTGCTTAAATCGTGCTTATAAAACTTTATTTAATCTTTATATATCTATCTTACAAATTATTATAAATGTTATATTTTTATAACTTTATATAAAATGTAACATGTTTCTTTTCATTGATTTCAATAAATATAATTGGTTCCATTTTGTTAAACATAATTATTTGACAAGCCCCAAATACCAAGTTGAAATCCTAGTTCTCGTAAATTCGTTAAACTTATTATTAGACGTTAAAATCTTGTAAATATATATATATATATATATATATATATATATATATATATATATATATATATATATATGTGTATATATATATATATATGTATATATATGTGTATATATATATATATATATGTATATATATGTGTGTGTATATATATATATATATATATATATATATATATATATATATATATATATATATATATATTTAGGTACCTTGTGAAGGATTTACGTTGGAACGACGTTTATTATTCTTATTAATCTCCAATTATATACTTATTAATCATGTGAGTTTTCTTGCCCTTTTTTATTATTATTTCACACCTTTTTGGGATGAAACATGTTAAACTTATCAAACTTACACTTGTAAACGTTTTATACTTGTAACGCATTTGCAATTCATATTTATATTTTTGTCATGGTTATTTGTGTTATTGTGGGTTTTATATGGGATACATTATATGTTGACAATCATTAATTATTGCTAGCTTGGTGACGTCATAGATCTATGGGCCTGACAAGCATATTTGGTGCTAAAGCCGATGTATTGCCGGCTCCTGATGATGTATGACTTGTTCATCATGGGAACCAAATACACTTAGCAATCGTTATGAACTTGTAAACTTAATCTTGGTCAAGATTTGATTGTAGCTATATGTGTTCTATAATCTTGCATAACTCATAACTTATGACACGATTTGCTATTTGTAACCTTTTTGATATAATTATGTATATTAAACCCTTAGAAACTCATCAATTTCATAGTTGACCTTTAATTTTTAACATGTTTCAGGAAATGCTCAAGCTTGAAGTTATCTTTTGAAGTTTGCAAATCTAGGATTTGGACCTAGAATAAAGAATAGAATGCTTTGGATTATTTTGTCTTATGTTTTGTTTATTCCATGTTTGAGACTTATGTTTATAATTCACATTTGAAACTTACGATAATAATATTTGAATTAAAAGATCGTGTTATGTGGCTGTGAACAATCTTAACCCTCAAATCTCGACGATTCCGCCGTCAAGGTTAGGGTGTGACATAAGTGTTGTGGATACAACATGAGATGATTGACTATGGAATCAACTTTCTCCATACACCATTATTCTGTGACAACGAAGCAGCCATTGGAATCGCCAAGAATCCAATTCACCATTCACGCACCAAGCACATCGAGACACTGATTCATGCAATCCGTGATGCTCAAGAGAAGGGTTTTATTGATATTATTCCTATTAATACTAAAAAACACATATCTTCTTGACATGGGTTCTAAAGAATCAACATCCACTGTCACCTGTCTTCTATCTAAAGCTTCTTCATCTGAGTCTTTCCTGTGGCATCACAGATTAGGCCATGTTAATTTCAATAATATAAACAAATTAGTTAAAAACAATCTTGTTAGGGGATTACCTTTAAAAGACTAGTCTGTTGTTGAGAAATGCATGGCATGTGCCAAAGGAAAACAACATAAGAAACCTCATGAACCAAAACTTGAAAATAGCATTTCTAATGCCCTCGAGTTGTTACAAACTGATTTGTTTGGCTCACTCAGCGTTAAATCCATTGCTAATAAATCTTTTTGTCTTGTTGTTACAGATGACTTTTCTAGGTATTCATGGGTGAGATTTCTTGCCCATAAAGGAGAAGCTGCTGAAGAGATGCAGAAGTTGATTCTTTCTATTGAAGTGATAAGTAAGGGGAAGGTAATGGCTATTCGAAGTGACAACGGTACTTAGTTTAGAAATCAAATCTTTGATTCCTTCTATGCAAGTAAGGGTATTTTGAGACAGTACAGTGCAGCTAGAACACCCCAGCAGAATGGTGTTGCTGAAAGAAATAATCGCACCCTTATTGAAGTCGCCCGTACTATGTTGATTGAGTCCTCTTTACCCATAATCTTCTAGGCTGAGGCGGTGAACTGTGCTTCCTATGTTCTTAATAGCCTGTTGATTGTAAAGGACAAAATGAAGACTCCTTATGAACTGTTCCATAAGAGGAAGCCACTGATTGATTTCTTTCATCCATTTGGATGCTCGTGTATCTTACTAAACACCCAGGCACAAAAGACGAAATTTGGTGTTGTGTCAGCCGAATGTTACTTCATTGTCTATTGATCCTCTCAAAAAGCTTATTGGGTGTATAACAAGATAACACGTATTGTGCAGGAGTCATTCTATGTTGATTAGTAGGAAACTAATTCCTCAGATGTCCGATCACAACCCGCATGGTTCTTTGACTCAAATACGCTTGTCAACTCCTTTAAACTTCCAATTTTTGATGATGATGCGTCCATCTCCAATGTCAAAACAAACATTATTCTTCCAGATCCACTACCTTATATCCCTCCTGTTCCTCAAACCTCTCCTAATTCATTATCCAACAATGCCACAGCAGTTGACATTCCATTTTCTTCTTCATCATTTGACATTCCACCCCACTCGTTTCAGTATCCATTCCCTCGACACCAACTTCTACTTCAACTCAAACTTTTCCATCGTCCTCAGTTGTTGTACCTGTTCAACCATCCTCTTCTCCATTATCTCCATCATCACCTCCAACCATTACCCCACCTCATTCCAATCCACTACCCATAATCACTGATTTTAAAACCTTGAAAGATCACCCTCATGATAACATCATTGGATCCATCACTGATGGTGTTAGGACGTGGGGTCAATATGGGTTGATTAACGTGTATTTATTCTCTTGTTTTATATCCTAAATCGTCCCAAAGAATGTTCATGCAGCTCTTCAAGATCCATGTTGGGTTCTATCGATGCAGTTGGATCTACAACAGTTTAGGAAACTCAAGGTGTCACACCCCAACCTTGATGGCGGAAACATCGAGATATGAGTGTTAAGATCGTTCACAGCCACATAACGCTATTATTAAACCCAATTATAATAATCATAAGTTTCAGATGTAACATTACAAACATAAGTCTCAAATAAGAAAATCAACAATGCATAATAAGAAATATTTCAAGTCCATCCATTTATTTATCTAGGTTCATTCCTAGGTGTGAATAAGCTTCAAAGATGGCTATCATACTTGCGTATTTCCTGAAACATGTTAAAAATAAAAGGTTAACATAATGTTGGTGAGATTTCTATAGTTTTCACTACATAATTATATAAAAGATAGCAATTCATGTTATAAATTAGTGAACAAAGTAACTAGGAATGTAAGACAGATGCACAATCAAACCTTGACAGTTTACAAGTTTTCCACGTTTACAAGTTTATACGATTAGCTAAGTGTACTTGGATTAACCAAGTAGGATTGTCAAGCCCATAGATCTATGACGTCGCCAGGCTAGCAATAATTAATGATTGTACATATAATCGTCAATACATGGTAATTACAAAGATCAACTAACCATAACATATAAGTGAATTGCCAAGAGTTTACAAGAATCAAACGAATTTACAAGTTGAATGATTATAAGGTAACATGTTTCACCCCAAAGTGTGAAAATATGAAAAAGGGGTATAGAAATACTCACCTGATCAAACAATATATAATTGATGATTAATAAGAAATATAAATAAACATCCCAACGCAAACCTTCACAAGGTACCTAAAAATATAAATATAATTACAAGGTTAAAGTTTAATTGTAATGAGTTTAATGAATCCATGAGCACTAGGGTTCAATGTAGTATTTAGGGGTTGTCAAATAATTATGTTTAACAATATGGAACCAATTATATTTATTAACACCAAAGGATGTTGTTATATTTTATGTAAAGTTTTATATAGAAATATGGCACTAATAATAATTTTATATTTATATAAAGATTAAATAAAGTCTAATAACCACATTTTAAACAATAGCTTAAAGACACCGTTCGGGATGATTATATTCGTGGAACGAAGTATTAGTTAAAATATAGTTTTTATAAAAATAATTTATTTATATTACTTTTAGAATATTTGATAAAAGTATAAAAAAATATTCCTTTTTAAGAAATTAATTTAAAGAAACTAACCAAAAAGTATTTAAAATAATCAGTTTTTATAAAATGACTTTTTATATATTTTTTAAAATTTTTAGAGTTAGAATTGAAGGCAAAAAAAAAACCCCAAAATAAAACATGAGGTCCCTCGGATTCGAACCGGGGATTGGTTGCCGGAAAAACAAGGTGAGAGGGAAAAGAGATTTTGGGTTTTTAGTTAATTACACAATTAGTCCCTGCAGTTTTATTTTTACTATTTCATGCACAAACTTTCATTTTTAAGTTTTCAAATTGACAAAAGTAACCCTTGTACTTATAACTTTTAAGTTTCAACCCTTTTTAAGTTTTATAATTTATATAAATTGTTATTATTATCTTAAGTATTAGTAATGTTATTATTATTACACATTATTACTACTAATATTATTGTTTGTATTATTATTATATAACTTACTATCTTTTCCTATTAATGTCACTACTAATACTTTGATTATTAACCTTTATACATTACAAAGCTAATAACAACTAAAATATAAGCATAAACTCCCCATAAGTTTCATGAACGACAGTAATGAACCATACAAGTATGAACAATGCTAACTTTTAATTAACCAAAAATTCAAGATGTTATAGTCTCCCCAACTTAAAAGAATTTCATCCCGAAATTAAGAATAAACTAAGCGAACAAATGCGGGTATCTCTCCTTCATATGATCCTCACGCTCCCAAGTGAACTCAGCTCTACACTTATTCTCCCAACGAACCTTGACAATTGGAGTAGTTGTGGTTCTAGTTTTCTTCATAATGCGATCCATAGTTTCAACAGGTTTCTAAACAAAGTGCAATGACTCATCGATCTAGATGTCTTCCAGGGGAACATGCAGACTCTCGTCGGCCAAACACTTTCTCAAGTTTGAGACATGGAACACAGGATGAACTCCACTAAGGTCGGAAGGTAGTTCCAGTCTATAAGCCACTTTCCCAATCCTTTTCAGGATTTTCAAAGGTCCTACAAATTTTGGAGCCAGTTTACCCTTCTTTCCAAAGCGAACAACACCTTTCAACGGTGAAACCTTAAGAATAACCATGTCGCCAACTTGGAACTCCAACGGCTTACGATGCTTATCGGCATAATTCTTCTGTCGACTTCTTGCCACTTCAAGGTTCTTGCGGACTATGGAGACTTTATCGGTTTTTTCTTATATAAGTTCAGGACCAGTGATGAAGTTCTCACTAATGTCGGCCCAACAGATCGGTGAACGAAATTTACGACCATAAAGTGCTTCGAATAGTGCCATCTTGATACTTGAGTGATAACTATTGTTATACGAAAATTCCGCTAACGGTAAATGCGTATCCCAGTCACCACCAAAGTCAAGGACACAAAGACGTAGCAGGTCCTCGAGGGTTTGAATTGTTCATTCGGTTTGACCATCCGTTTAAGGATGGTAAGCCGTACTTAAATCCAATTGAGTTCTCAAGAGTTCTTGCATAGACGACCAAAAGTGCAAAGTGAAACGAGCATCTCGGTCGGATATGATGTGCAACGGCACGCCATGACGACTCACAATTTCGTCAATGTAGATGCGAGCCAATCTTGAAACTTTGTATGTGTCTCGTATTGGTATGAAATGTGCCGTTTTGGTGAAACGGTCAACAATCACCCATATACTATAATGACCAAGAGGAGTACGAGGCAACTTGGTTATGAAATCCATGGATATATGTTCCCATTTCCACATAGGGATTTCGGGTTGTTCAAGTAAACCACTTGGTCGTTGGTGCTCGGCTTTGACTCTTGCACATGTGAGACACTTGGAAACATAAGACGTGATATCTTTCTTCATTCCAGGCCACCAATATTGACCACGCAGGTCCATGTACATCTTGGTGCCAGGATGAATGGAATATCGAGTTTGATGAGCTTCGTTCATAATGAAGTGTTGAAGGTTATCACGATTCGGGACCCAAAGTCGATTTAAGAAGTACAACATCCCGTTCGGTTTTGTCTCTAGTTGTGACCGAACGTTAAACACCAAATCTTCATCTTTCCCTTCGTCAGTTAACACCGCTTGTTGAGCCTCGTGAATGCATAACTCGAGATCACTATCAATCCTTATGTTTTAAAGCATGATAGCAGCCTCATTGACATCCACATGAATCTCGGTATCAAATTCCCCTAACATATCAAACCATTGCCTTCGATCTTGGATTTCTTGAAGCGAGACAGTCTTGTTGTGGACCTTGTGACTCAGCGCGTCAACTACAACATTCGCCTTTCCAGGGTGATAGCGAATGTCACAGTCGTAGTCGCTAATGAACTCAATCCAACGTCTTTATCTCATGTTGAGATCCTTTTGGTTGAACACGTGTTGGAGACTCTTATGATCAGTGTAGACTATGCATTGCATCCCATAAAGATAGTGTCGCCAGATCTTCAAGGCGAAAACCACAGCACCAAGTTCAAGATCATGGGTTGTGTAGTTCGCTTCATGAACCTTCAATTGTCTTGACGCGTATGCTATGACTTTTCCTTGTTGCATAAGAACACAACCAAGACCTTGATTAGAAGCATCACAGTACACGGTGAAATCGTCGTTTCCATCGGGAAGTGTTAGAATAGGAACATTACACAACTTGCGTTTCAATGTCTCGAAAGCCTTTTCTTGTTCGTGTCCCCATTCAAAAAGTCGACTCTTTTGGGTTAGCGCCGTTAATGGTTTAGCAACCTTCGAAAACTTTGCTATGAACCTACAACAATATCGCACTAAGCCCAGAAAAGAATGAACCTCGGTTGGGGTTGTGGGAACACACCAATTTTTTACGGCTTCTATTTTAGTAGGATCAACATGAATTCCTTGGCTAGTCACCACATTCCCTAAGAATTGAACTTCTTCTATCCAGAACTCACACTAGGAGAACTTGGCGTATAGTTGCTCCTTTTTTAAAAGTTCGAGAACTTGTCGCAAGTGCATCTCGTGATCAATTTTCGTCTTGGAATAAATAAGAATGTCATCAATGAACACGATCACAAACTTATCCAAATACGGTTTACATACTCGATTCATGAGATCCATGAACACGGCAGGTGCATTGGTCAAGCCAAAAGGCATAACTATGAACTCGTAATGTCCATATCGAGTACGAAAAGCGGTCTTTGAAATGTCATCCTCGTGAACACGTAATTAATGATACCCAGAACGTAGATCGATCTTTGAAAATTAGGTTGCTCCTTGGAGTTGATCAAAAGATCATCGATTCGAGGAAGAGGATATCGGTTCTTGATGGTAAGCTTGTTGAGTTCCCGGTAGTCGATGCACATACAGAATGAACCATCTTTCTTCATTACAAACAGCACAGGTGCACCCCATGGTGAAGAACTAGGACGAATGAAACCCTTATCGGTCAACTCTTACAGTTGACTAGCTAGTTCTTCTATTTCAGACGGTGCAAGCCGATAAGGTGATTTAGCCACAGGGTTTGCACCAGGGATCAAGTCAATCTTGAATTCAACTTCTCGCACAGGAGGTAACCCCTTAAGATCCTCGAGAAACACTTCGGGAAAATCTCGCACGACAAGAATGTCTTTCAGTTCCTTACCCTTGGCTTTCGTATTAATTACATACGCCATGAAAGCTACGTAGTTCTTACTTAAGCACTTTTGGGCCTTGATGCACGATATAAGTTTGAGTCCTTGGGATGATCTCCCCAAAGACTTTCAAAGTATCACCCGACGGTAAAGGAATTCGAATGCACTTCTCAAAGCATAGAATTTCCGCGTGTTGCTTGGCTAACCAATCCGTGCCGATAATAACATCAAAGCTTCCCAGTTGCATAGGAATAAGGTTGATGAGGAACTCGTGTTCGTTAAGGCTCAAGGTACAATCGCGTATTACGACGTCAAAGACGATCGATTTTCCATCGGCGACTTCGACCGTGAAGGATCTTTCCAGATTAACACGCGGCTTAGAAAGTATAGGCTCTAACTCCAAGGACAAGAAACTCCTATTCGCACCCGAATCAAACAATACAGAAGCATAATGACTATTTACAAGATACATACTTGTTTGGTAATAAACTATTATTGGTATGATGAACACAGGTAGGAATTTTTACAAGACAAAGAACGATTAAAAGTAATTCAACGACGTACCATTCACCACGTCGTTGTTGGCTTGTGCTTGCTTGGCATTGATGTTGAAAGCTTTTCCACGAGCCGGTGGCATGGTTCCCGCATTACGAGGACATTGTGGATGAATATGCCCAGGTTCGCCACAGTTATAGCAGGTTCGGTTGGTAAGCATCGCAATATTGTTCGGCGCGCGAAGGCAAGTAGCCACCAAATGCCCATACTTCCCACACAACGAGCAGACTCGGCATGGAATGTTGCTCGCGTGGTGGTACTTGCACGTATTACACATCGAACATGGCCCAGCATAAGCTCTAGCCACGGGTAAGCATAACTAGTCCCTTAGGATTTATGCGAAATGCTTACCTTTTTTTAGCCCGAAGGCCTTTTGCCAGGAAATCCAGAATACAAGTGTCTATGTGTCACACAATATTTCTTAAGTTCATGGAATCAAAACCTTGATGAGATTTGTATAGATTAGACATAAAGTCTAAAGATTTAAATCATAGATATAAAGCGTACGAACCCACGTATCGTCGAGAATAAGATTAGAAAGTTTCGGTTGTTGGGGAGTGTTAAAGAATCAAGAATAAGTCAAGGGGAGACAAGTAACAATGTTTAGGCATTTACAAGGCAATCCTATGCTAAGGCATTAAATTGCACATAAGGAGGCACAGCATTATGTAGCATGCAAACAATACGCATATTTACAAGAATATAAATGTTATTCTATAAGGTTCATGCAAAAACTATAGTCTAGGTCACCATTTCTAATAACCTATATCCCTTTAGTTATGGGCTCTGATACCAATGTGTCACACCCCAACCTTGACGGCAGAAACGTCGAGATGAGAGGGTTAAGATCGTTCACAGCCACATAACGCTATTATTAAACCCAATTATAATAATCATAAGTTTCAAATGTAACATTACAAACATAAGTCTCAAATAAGAAAATAAACAATGCATAATAAGAAATATTTCAAGTCTATCCATTTATTTATCTAGGTCCATTCCTAGGTGTGAATAAGCTTCAAAGATTGCTATCATACTTGCGTATTTCCTGAAACATGTTAAAAATAAAAGATCAACATAATGTTGGTGAGATTTCCATAGTTTTCAATACATAAGTATATAAAAGATGGCAATTCATGTTATAAATTAGTGAACAAAGTAACTAGGGATGTAAGACAGATGCACAATCAAACCTTGACAGTTTACAAGTTTTCCATGTTTACAAGTTTATACGATTAGCTAAGTGTGCTTGGATTAACCAAGCAGGCTTGTCAAGCCCATAGATCTATGACGTCGCCAGGCTAGCAATAGCTCATGATTGTACATATAATCATCAATACATGGTAATTACAAAGATCAACTAACCACAACATATAAGTGTATTGCCAAGAGTTTACAAGAATCAAACGAATTTACAAGTGAAATGATTATAAGGTAACATGTTTCACCCCAAAGTGTGAAAATATGAAAAAGGGGTATAGAAATACTCACCTGATCAAACAATATATAATTGATGGTTAATAAGAAATATAAATAAATGTCCCAACGCAAACCTTCACAAGGTACCTAAAAATATAAATATATTTACAAGGTTAAAGTTTAATTGTAATGAGTTTAACGAATCCACGAGGACTAGGGTTCAATGTAGTATTTAGGGGTTGTCAAATAATTATGTTTAACAATATGGAACCAATTATATTTATAAACACCAAAGGATGTTGTTATATTTTATATAAAGTTTTATATAGAAATATAGT
>CM046043.1:12841940-12954440 GCA_025215565.1 Flaveria ramosissima | reverse complement strand
TCAAAGGCTTTCAGCGAAACTGTGAAGTTATGCTGTCCGAGCAAACTTGACAGTTTCTCTAGACAAAGTTGTGTTTTGCATGGCCGAAATTATAGTATCGGACTTCCTAATCTACTTCTTTGGCTGGCCGAAACTACAGCTGATCTTCTGCCGAAACTGCACTTTCGCTTGCCGAAACTACTGTTTCGGCCAGCGAAATTAATTTGTTTTTTTATTTTTATTCTTTATAATTGTTATTTGTTTTTATTCTTTTTGGTACATCTTTCTAACGTGTTTCATCTTCTTCTTTTTAGATAAATGGCTAATCTGAAGTTTGATGATCGGAACAACATCACGCCCATACTGGATGATACGAACCCAAAAGCAGCAGGATTTTGTGATTGTATTCGTTGGCTTCAACGCTCACATGTTGCTTATGTAGTCTCTCACACTCCTCCTATTTATGATCTTCATATTCGAGATTTCTGGAGAACTGCCGAGTATGATACGAGAGCCAATCCTCAGAGGATTGTTGCTAGAGTGCTGGAGAACGACATCTCGTTTACTATGGAGATTATTGCCCGGGTCCTCAGACTCCAAGAAGACTGTGGAGATGAGGTTATGCTAACTGATCAGGAGGTATTTGAGGCCTTCCGGAGCATAGGATATGAGGGCCCTCCTTTCGGGACACGGAAAGAGATCAAGAAGTCTTTCTTGTCCAAGGAGTAGAGATACATTGCCCATGTTTTCATTATGTGTTTAGATCACCGAAAAGGTGGATCAGATGGGTTGAATCTGGACTGGGCCAAAGCCATGATCATCTTTTATAGGGGGCAGAAGGCTAATATTGCCAAACTTATTTTTGACTGCATGGCAGAGAATGTTATGACCGTAAAGAAGGACAAGTGGTTGTTGTATCCAAGATTCCTTCAGATGCTGATACACGATCTGATACCAAATGTGCCTAGACATGGAGAAATAAAGAGATTTGTTCAGATGAATACAAGGATATTCGGTGACTGCTCTGCTATAAGGCACGACTTTAGTGGGAAGATCACACATCTTTGGGAAAATATGTATCCAGCCGAAAGGTGGAACTATATTAGGAGAGTGATTGAGGTTGAAGACAAGCATGCAGAGGAGTCGAGAGAGAAACGAGCTGAGTCTGTAAAGAAGAGAAAGAGATATGCCAAAGAGAAAGAGTATGACTTTAAGGAAGATATTCATGAGACAGAGCAGGAGGTGAGAGCTGAAAAGGAGAAACGGTCCAAGAAAAAGGCTGACCAGGGGGAGACTGAGAGGAGAACTAAGCATAAACACCAAGCATTTACTGAGCCCCAGAGGAGAGATGAGAGGGGAGGACTGGATGAGGATATTATCAGGAACCTCAACTCTTTACTGGCCAATGAGTTGAGCATGATGAAGACAAAACTGACAAATCAAGAGTTGAGGGAGAAAAAGAAGGATGATATGTTGGAGGGTATGTCGAAGATGCTGATGGATCAGCAAAATCTAATTAAGAGATTGTTAAAAGAGGTAAATAAGCTAAAGGCTGCAGCCGGCATGCCTAATCAGCTAACTCAATCTGAGTTAGATGATCTGACTGATATTTCAAGGTACCCATTCCTGAATGTGGGTACCTCTACTAAGGCAGGAGAGGGCACAAGTGGTGCAGCTGATGAGACAGTGGGAGGATCTGGTATGAGGAATGAGGAGGAAACTGAGAATATGGCTAGAAGGAAGGAGAATGAAGGAAATGTAGAGAAGGTGGTTGAAGCACAATTCATTGACTTGGGCTTGGATATAGATAAAGATATGGTAGGAGAGGAGATTGTGAGAGATACATCTGTGAAGGGTGCTCAAAAGACTGTTGAAAAAGGGTTGATTGATAAGGAGGAAGATGATGAACAACTGGTAGATTATGACTCAGAACCTGAGTATTATGAGGTTGATGAACGACCATTGACTTATGTGGCCAAGAAGGGCTCTACTGAGGGTGATGTTTTTGAGCTGACAAAGGAAGAGTGGTTTGTTAGGGAGAAGGAGTCTGAGGAGATAACCCCTATATTTCAAAATATGTCGGGGCAGAGCAAGAGAGAAGCTGACAAGAAGATAATCAGTTAGAAGTATAATACTAGACTGAAAATGTTCATGATAATGATGAGAGGGGGAGGTATCACATACCTGCATAAAAGGAAGGCGTTTAAGAACTTGCCTAAGTGGGATCTTAGGAGATTGGCAGTGATTCCTATTATAGATTCCAATCTAAGTGAGTGAGCCAAGATGTTACAAGAAAAGATCAAACAAGGGCTCAAAGAAAATTTTGAGGCATTCGGGTACATGAAGGCAGAGAGGAGGAGATCGAAGAAGGATAAGGACTGGGAGACCGGAAAGGGTCGGGTTGTGCTGAGGGTGAAGCCCCCTAAGCCTGTGAGTCGGGTGAGGTTACCTGATCCCCTTCCCCAAAAGCTTTAAACTTTCAAAAGGTGGTTCTACAATAACAACACTAGGGAGGCAGTGATCAGGTTAAAGGATGGAACTGAATACAGACCCTTTGATCCAATGGAGCTATTTGCTTGTTGTGATGAGGATTTGCTAGTGCTGTGTGAAAATCACATAAAAGTTGGGGCAGGAGCTGAGACGCGAAAATAGGCAAGTCTGTTTATGACAGTTGCTAACAAAGTGCGAGGTGTTGGGGCTGAAGTGAGAGAACTGGCCCAGAAGATTCAGGAGGATGATGAAGTAAGGATGGACGTGCGGGACTTGGCAAGACAATTTGAGCAGGCAAGCGCACGTGCCGAGGAAGCTACAACAGCAGGAACTAACCAAGGAGAATCATTGGCTAAAGCTTCTGAGGATGTTGATACAACAGGAGCTTATGCAGAAGGCAAATCTATGGCTGATAAAGAAAGTGGAGCTGGTGCTACGATTGAAGATATTCCAGTCGGTGAGGTCCAACCTAGGGGGAGTATTGAAGATCAAGATTAGGTTGGACTCACCTTAGACTAGTTTTTGTTTATGTTTAATTATAATAGGTTAAATGTTAGATTACTTTTGTAAGTATTTTAGTTTTGTGAGTTTTGCTGCCCAGTGAAACTATGAGCGAAACTATAGTTTCGCTCATAGTCAGCTGACAGTTTCACCCGGCGAAACTGTGTTTCACAGCCGGGCGAAACTGTGCTTGGGCAAGATAGTTTCGCTGACAATGAAACTGTCAACGAAACTATCCTCACTATATATAGAACTTATTTCTTCATTGTAATGATCCTTGCAAAACCTTAATTCATCTGATTATTGTTGCAAGTGTATTGTGTAAGCTGGATTTTCACTGAAATATCATTGAGCATTGATTCTATTGTGTGTATTGGATTTGATTGTCTTATTTTGAATACTTTTGACTTATTCTTCATCGTCAATTGCTTCTTGTGTGTGTTTGTTGTTGATATTGAATGATTCCATCATTCAAGTGTACTGTCATTCGATCATTTTGGACCAACATTACCCACCTCAACAAAGAATTTACCATTAAAGATTTAGGGTAGCTCAATTACTTTCTTGGGCTTGAGGTCACTTATACTTCAAATGGTTTGTTTTTGAATCAGTCCAGGTACACTAAAGACATCTTGGAAAGGGCAAATATGCTTACTGCCAAACCCGCACATACACCATTACCTACAAATGTTGCCTTCACTACTTCAGGAGAACCCTTCTCAGATCCGACTTTGTATCGCTCCATTGTTGGTGCTGTCACACTCTCAAATCCACGTGCAGGGTTTTACCGCGAGGCGAGTGAATAAACCAGGTTTACAGTCACTAGTTACTCAGAACGACACTATATGCCACAATTAAAATAAAACCAACCAAAATCCAAACTTTAAAACTATGCGGAAGCGTTTTGTAAATAAGACAAACACAAAGTATATAAAATGCAATTTGGCAAAACACGCGCCAACCCAATATTTAAACTCATAAGTAAAACCTAAGTGTTATGACTTAAAACGAGGTCTTAGAATGCATGTAGGACTTGTGACGTGCTCCTACTGGCAACCTGAGTTAACGACCTGAGAATAGCATACTAAAAATATCAACACAATGGTTGGTGAGTTCAAGAGTTTGCGTTTAACATAAACAATATTAATTGCATAACATAAGAAGTGCATTGAAATAAATAGCTAGTCTATATTCACAAGTAATAACCATAGTAATTTCGCGATCGAAGCTGAATGTGTTGCGTTTGTTGCCTCCCGTCACGACTTACCAGGTCGTGATGATGTTTGTGTTTAGGACAATATTGCACCCTTTTGACCTCGAGTCGCACAGGTGGGGCTTGTCAAACCCAGTAGTTCTACCCAAGATTTCCCGCTAGTTATTATTATTAACGATCCGAAAGTATGAGGACTTACAAGGTATATCACACTATGTTATACTATGCACAACTTATAATAATAAAGCGTTTGTAAACAAGTATGCTATCTCCCCCAAAAGAGAGTGTATAAAAAGTGGGGCATGAACTCACCAGATGTGCAAAGACAATGATAAAAGAGAACTGATGATGGATGGAAAGACAACCCTTCAAAGGTTACCTAGAACGCGTAAGTACATAAGTATGTGTACACATAAAGATTAACAACCCTAGGTGCTCAATAAACATATTGACCCAAGGTTTAGAAAAACAAGACACATTTAACCTAGTTGACCCGTTTGACCCGTTAGTGACATATTAATTGAAATATCATTTAATCAAGCATATCAACTTATCATACATGAACATCATACAAGTTATCCACGTGTATCACATCATCAACCCAAGTTCTACCAAGGTCATCATAATACATTAGATTACCATACAACTTATGCGAATCTCAAACAACCAACATGCTCAACAACCAACATGCTCAACACAATTAAAAATACATTACCACTAATAAATCATACATGGAGTCTAATCATGCACTACATGCCATGTGAAGCCACTCACGACTTCACATCCTAAACCCTGCCAATCCTACTAAGTAGGGGCCTCAAATTCGCATGCGTGTATGAGAATCATAATCACATTCATCAACAAGGTTCAATTCCAACCAACATACACAACAATGATCAATTCCAATCCCAAACATGATTCCCTAATCACTAACCATATTTCATCATAATATATAATCAGCAAGAACCTAAATTCCTTACATGATCAATCAAGCATCCATACAACCCAATTAACACATTCTACCATATTAAACATCATCAACAGCCATTCCAACATGATCCTAACATCATAATCAGGTTCAAATCATCATATCCAATGTTCTTCAAAAATAAAGTTTCACTTTTGGGAAAGTAACACCCAAAAGCAATATAACATCCAGTTCATTCATAAATACATCAACTTCATACCTAATCAAGTTCATAGCATACATTCTAACATGACAATCATCACTAAATAATCAAAATTTCTAATCATCATGCATAAAAGTTTCCACTTATAGTAAGTTATGATCAACACATCAATTTCATGAATTTTCTTGCACAATCCAAGTAGACTAACATCCAAGCATTGTATCTAACATCATACAATCATCAAATCATGAATTCCAAGAACAAAAAGTTTCGTTTTAAGGCAATATGTGAAATTCATGATCAAATCATAGATTTCTTGCATAATCAACATAATCTAACATTCATACAACCTAACTAACATCATATTAACATCTAACAATCATTAATTTCACTTTTTCATCACCAATTCTCGGATTAGGGTTCATCAAGCACAAAAACCATGAAAAAGTAATCAAAACTAACCTTTAGGTGTGCTTAGATGATGATTAGCACTTAAAAACAACTTGTAAAACTTGAAACCAAATCAAATTCGAATGTTGGTGCTTGTTTCTTGATCAAAATCGAACGAATGAAGGTGTTTGGAGGTGGTTTCGGCCGCAAGGGGGGTTGTGGGGGCTAGGGTTGTGTTTTGTGATACTTTACATAATTAAGAATTTACCCTTTATTCCCTCCTTAATTATATTTTATAAAAATTAGCATTTTTTGTATTTTTTAAATAATTTTAACTATAAGTTACAAGTATTATTAGTCAATAATAATAATCATAAACATTTTTCAACTAACAACAAATTCATGAAATATATGTATAACACGTTGCCACGTTATCAAGCTCAATTCACAAATAATATTTAAAATCCATAAATAACATAACCATGAACTAATAATCAACATTATTAATTAGATTATTATTTGTTTATCATAGATCATTGTTATTAAGTCACCAATGTTCAACGACAACTAGTGTGTGCTCACGACACGTGTATGCAAGACCCAGCGAAACTAATGGAGTTTGGTAACGGAAAATTACTAGATGTCACAGGTGCTCTCCAGTATTTGACAATCACACATCCGGATATCTCGTATGCGGTTAATCAAGTTAGTCAATTTCTTAAAGCTCCAACCGTCATGCATTACCAACAGGTCAAACGAATCCTTCGCTATCTCAAAGGAACATCAACATTTGGACTCACCTTTTGCAAACCATCTAGTTCATCTATTATTGGCTACTCCGACGCTGATTGGGCTAGGTGTATTGAAACACGTCGTTCAACATACGGATACTCTATCTTTCTAGGTAGAAATCTCGTGTCCTGGAGTGCAAAGAAACAACCCACCATTTCTCGGTCAAGCTGTGAATCCGAGTATCATGCAATGGCAAACACCGCTGCAGAAATAATTTGGGTGACTCATCTTCTACGTGAGTTACATGCGTTACCGCCAACTCGCCCAACCCTGTTGTGTGATAACCAAAGTGTGTTATTTCTTACGCAAAATCCTGTCTCGCACAAAAGGGCCAAACACATTGAACTTGATTATCGTTTTATTCGTGAACTTGTGGCCTCTGGGAAATTATATACTAAATTTATACCAACCAAACTTCAGGTGGCAGAGATCTTTATTAAAAGTCTTCCTCGCTACCAGTTTAAATCCTTTCACCAAATGTCTCATATTGGACCGCCACCCTCTCGCTTGAGGGGGTATCTTAAAGAATAAAATGCACAGTTTTGATTTTATATGTACTAATGTGTAATTACTTTATTGTTGTAAACCCATATTGTAAATTCATCTCTTATATATTAAATCCTCTACCAATTGGTAGAGCATTCAGAACTACAATTATACACAACGTATAGTGTAATATGTGATTCTCCTAAGATGTTGCACGCTAGAATGTTACGCCCTAGTGGTTTTGACTTGAGATAGATAAAGATAAAGGAGCAATCATAGAAGGTAGCATGAGTTATTGTCACTGCACTACAAGAAAAAGAGTCTATGGCGACTGCACCTATGGCGACGACATGTCGGCGTCGCTATAGGTCACCTATGGCGACGACATGTCGTCGCCATAGGGTCAGCTAGGCTTTTGGCTACTGCAGACCTACCGCGACGACAAGTCGTCGCATTAGGTCCTACCTATCGCGACGACAAAGAAATCGTCGCCAAGAATTGTCGCCATAAGTCATTTTGTTATAATTTTCATTTATTTTTAATCATACAAAAAAACTAAAAATTTGCGTCCATCCTATGGCGACGACATGTCGTCGCCATAGGTTAAAAAACTTTTTTTTTCTTTTTTTCGTCTAAATAATCTGGAGGGAAATATGTCAGCCTTTTATGAAACATCTATGGCGACGACATGTCGTCGCCATAGGTAAAAACAATTTATTTTCTTTTTTTTCCTCTAAATAACTTGGAGGGAAATAAGCCCGCCTTTTATAAAACATTTATGGCGACAACATGTCGTCGCCATATATTGCTAAAAATTTTCACAATTTTATATAATAATTATAATTATTAATATCATTATTGATGTACATATCATTATATTTGTTAAAAGTATTATTGTTATTATTACAAGTATTATTATAATTATAAGTCATATTTTATTATTTATTATAATAATAATAATAATATAATAATAAATATTATATTTATTAATTATAATTATAAATAATTGTTTTCAGTTATAATCAAATATGTTCAGTTATGATAGTTTAGATTACATACGTTAAAGTTTAATAATGATCCAATTATGATTATTGATATTAAATTATACATTTTGATAGTACTTTATCGTAAAATTATGTTTATCAACTGTAGGTGTCAAATATGTTATGATAGTTTGTTTATACTTAATTATTAACAATAAGTGTCAAACAGTGTCAAATATGTTTGGTTATCGTGATTACCGTGAATTACATTCGTCATATGTTAGTTATGATCTAAGTATGATCCATTGAATTCAAATATACACTATGATCATAATTTACAGGAAATTATTCTTATAAACAGTAAGTTAATTTTGTGTATGTGTTAAGTATTATCAGTGACAGTCAAACAATGTTAAATATGTCCGATTATTATGGTTAGGGTGATTACATATGTTAAAAATTAGCAATTAGTCAATTATAAAGTACTATCAGTGAGAGTCTAAACAATGTTAGATATATAGATTATTATGGTTAGAGTCAATAGATGTCTAACGTTGGATCACTGGATATCTAACCACCGTGAAGTTCACCGGCTTCTTTAGCACCGTTGATGGCTATTGGTACTACTACCGTAAGGGCTTTTGATAACACCACATGTCAATCCGAAGTTATCTACCAGTGACGGATAACTCATTTGTAAAAGTCATTCTACCAGTGATAAAGAGTGGTGAGAGGTCCACTATGGTATGCAATTTCACAACTGACATAAACATATCCAGTAACCACGATGGTCTTCAATAGCTGATCAAGAATTACTTGATGCAAAGTTTGTTTATGCTTAAGTACTATCAGTGAGAGTCAAAACAATGGAGATATATTAGATTATTATGGTTAGAATGATTACATATATTAAAAATTACCTATGAGCCAATTAAAAAGATAATTGTTGAATTATACCTATGTCTAATGTTGGATCAATGGATGTCTAACAAAATCAACAATTTACCAATAATAATAAGAAGAAGAAGAAGAAGAAGAAGAAGAAGAAGAAGAAGAAGAAGAAGAATAAGAAGAAGAAGAAGAAGAAGAAGAAGAAGAAGAAGAAGAAGAAGAAGAAGAAGAAGAAGAAGAAGAAGAAGAAGAAGAAGAAGAAGAAGAAGAAGAAGAAGAAGAAGAAGAAGAAGAAGAAGAAGAAGAAGAAGAAGAAGAAGAAGAAGAAGAAGAAGAAGAAGAAGAAGAAGAAGAAGAAGAAGAAGAAGAAGAAGAAGAAGAAGAAGAAGAAGAAGAAGAAGAAGAAGAAGAAGAAGAAGAAGAAAGAAGAAGAAGAAGAAGAAGAAAGAAGAAGAAGAAGAAGAAGAAGAAGAAGAAGAAGAAGAAGAAGAAGAAGAAGAAGAAGAAGAAGAAGAAGAAGAAGAAGAAGAAGAATAAGAAGAAGAAGAAGAAGAAGAAGAAGAAGAAGAAGAAGAATAAGAAGAAGAAGAAGAAGAAGAAGAAAATAATAAGAAGAAGAATAAGAAGAAGAAGAAGAAGAATAAGAAGAATAAGAATAATAATAATAATAATAAGAATAAGAATAATAGAATAATAATAATAATAATAATAATAATAATAATAATAATAATAATAATAATAATAATAATAATAATAATAATAATAATAATAATAATAATAATAATAATAATAATAATAATAATAATAATAATAATAATAATAATAATAATAATAATAATAATAATAATAATAAAACATGAATGACCTATGGCGACGACATGTCGTCGCCATAGGTGTTTTCACTTTGGCGGGCCTGTAACCCGCCTGAGACGGAAAAAAAATTAAAAAATAATATGACCCTATGGCGACGACATGTCGTCGCCATAGGGTGCAGTATGCCCTAAATGAAGTCTGCCTTATCCTTTCTTCTTCACTTTACCAAAACAAATCACCACCACAACCGCGACCTACCTTCTCCCCACCGGTAAATCACCTCCCCCTCCTAAAACTCACCATCACCATCGTTTCTAGCCTCCATTCCACTCCCTTAGCCCCCACCACCACTCTTTTCACCCTCACCGCGACCTACCCTCCACCAAGACCACCAATAAACACCACCACCGCGACTCCAGTCAACACTCTTCGTGCCATCACTCAAAATCCGCAACCATCATCACATTTTCTTTTCATTGGTTAGTATGTGTTGTTAAAATTATAATGTATGTTGTTTGATTTGATTATAAGTTTGTGTTCTTATATTGATTATATAGGTTAATTGGTTGATTTGCTTATTAGTTTTTGTTATTAGAAGATAATATAAGTTGTTTGATGTGGTTATTAGTTTGTGTTGTTAGAATGATAACATAAAAATTGTTTGATTAGGTTATTAGTTTGTATTGTTAGAATGATAATATAAGTTGTTTGATTTGATTATTAGTTTATGTTGTTAGAATGATAATATAAGTTGTTTTATATGGTTATTAGTTTGTGTTGTTAGAATGATATATAAAAATTATTTGATTAGGTCTATGCATAACTTTTGAATATTACTAACTTTACTTTTATGTATCCATCTAGCATCAAGTAAAAAAACGTTCAAAAGGAAGAAATTTAAATTTGTTGGATAAATGGGTTGCAAACAACAACCAGCCACTACCCATTCAGTTTGACCACACCGGAAAACAATATAAAGCTGTCGGAGAAAACAGTCAATTATTTATTAGAGCTTTATCAAATTATGTTTCATCTGTTCCCTTCCATTATCCCACTTGGGAGAAAGTTCCAGATACTTTTAAGATATCTTTGTTTAATACCCTTGAGGTGAGTATTTTATTTTTTTTGTATTTTGGTTATCATATCTTTTATATTATTCTAGTTAATTTCTTTTTCTTTTTTTTTGCAGGAATATTTTGATCTAGAGTCTCACCGTGCTTTAGATCACTGGCACGAAATACAACTTGGAATTCATATGGACTGTCAGAGAGCTTTCAGGGACAGAAGATATGATATGAAGAAATATTTTTTGGATCAAGGAGGTTATGATGATATAGAGCGGGCTAGGAGTCATCCTCCAAATGCCCAGAGTCCAGAGGAATAGGACAAGGTAGTTGAGTTGTTCACAAGTGAACAACATAAACGTCTTTCACAGAAAGGCTCCGATAATAGAGCTAAACAGCTTTATCCAAGTTTGCATGGGAGTCGTTCCTATGCCCAGAGGCGATATCTTCAAGTACGAAGTCATTTTTATCCAATTATGTATTATTAGTTTTCTTTAAATTTAAATATTATTATTTTTAATGGTTAAAGGAGCAACAAACAGGGACTTCGAGCCACATTGAGACGTGGAGGAGGGCACATTATAGGGAAGGGTTTGGATGGGTCAACTCGAAGGCAGAAGAAGATTGGGTAAGTTCAAACTTTATTTGTTATGATTGTTGAATATGTTATTATCATGTATTTATATGTTGCTAGTACTTTAATTAAATTTAGTATGTTAGTTTGTTAATCTAGCAAATTGTTTAATTTAAGGTCAAACACTTGGATAATGTTATTTTCATTATTGGTTATTAAAGCTTTGAAATTGTTATTTACTACTTATGTTTGAATAGGATGGTTTTTCCATTTTACAGCAGTTATGCTATCGAACTTTATAAAAATCTAATAACTTTTTATTTTGTTCTTTAATAATGCAGGAAAAAATTGAAAATCAATATGAACAAATGGAAATGGAGGCGGGTGAGTCACCCGTAAATGAGATGGAATGTTTGGAACGCGCCTTAGGACAAAGGCGTGGTCACACGAGAGGTGTTGGACGAAAGATAAGAAACATCTCTCGCTATGAAGCATCAAACAAGTCGTCATCACATCGAGATGAGGAACTTAATGCACTTAGGCAACAAGTGCGTGAAATGCATGAGCAGATGAATGAATTTGGAAGAAGTAAATCTAATCTTGATAACGATGAAGATAATCAAGACGATGATAATTAAATAGTTAATTTGTATGGTTTGTAAAAATTTCAATGATGTTTGCATTGGTAGTTTTGTTTGTATAACTCAAATCGTATCAACTTTCTTTTAGGTATTTATGATATTAGCTCTCGTTTTAGTATATAAATTTGTTTTCATAACTTGGAAAATTATAAAAAAAACAGGTTAATATAAAAAATAAATGTTAAAAACAAAAGAAGTTGGTCTATGGCGACGACATGTCGTCGCTATAGTGTTGGTCAAATTTATTTTATTTTAAAATTTTTTTAAATAATTATAAATAATAAATGACCTATGGCGACGACATGTCGTCGCCATAGCCCAGAAAAAAAAATTGTTTTTAATTAAAATATAATGCGGGAAATTCTTTGCCGACAACTCTGTGGCGTCGACATGTCGTCGAGATAGACCTTTGTGGCGACTACACCTTTTGCGACGACAATAAAATGGGTTATAGCTACGGAGCTGTGGCGACTGGGGCTATGGCGACGACATGTCGTCGCGATAGGCTATGGCGACGACAAACACACCCTATCGCGACGACAAATGTCGTCGCCATAGCCCAGTTTTCTTGTAGTGCTGGTATATAGCAAACAAGTACTGGTGCAATTTTGTCCACAAGACATTGATGAGATCCGATGAGGGTTTGTGAATCTCTGCAGGCTCGAATCTCATTAACATCCTATTCGATCAGATGGTGTTTTCAGACGTTTATATTTTGATGAATGATAAGATGGAGGACAGCTAGCTCAATTCAAACAATATATATGCAATGCAGTTGGTGATTACAGATTCTTGATTGCAAACCAAAGTATTTAAAGATCAGCAGTTCTTCTGTCTGGGATTCTTTATTCATTAATTGTCCACACAACCTTCAATGTGTCATAAATTGTTCATCTATCTGGGATTCTATCTATCATGCAATATATTTGCATTTATTAATTATCCACACAAAACACAACCTCCAACATTTCACAGATTACGTTTCTATCCCTTTTTAAATCTCTGTTTAATCATACCTTTAATTTAGATGATAATATTATCATGAACTGTTTAAATGTAAGAAGGTACCTTAATTTGTTGCATTCTTTGGTAGCAAAATGCATTGAATAGTTAATGGAAATGGAGTGTATGTTTTAGAAGTATGCAACAAACTTAAACGTACATATTTGTCATAGAGGATATAATGCTTGACGAAAGTACTTACTTGTAGCCACGCATTGAAGCTAAGAGCACCCGTAATATGTGGTGAAGGATGTTAACAAGGATGTCCTTAGCAAGGACAAAGCATTGCTCTTATGTATTTCGGGAAAATAAAAGTGTGTCAAATGTATGGAAATAAGGATGAGCACAAATATTACGTTTAGATGGAGGTTTCTCTTTATTTAAAAAGGGAAAGGTTCAATAAAGTACGGGTAACTTGTGGTTTTAAGTTAAAAAGTTAACTAGATACACTAATGTTCATTGTATTACTATTTATTCAACTTAATTGTAACCGGTTTATAAAATAAATTATCTATAAAAGTTACTAATTGGTGAACTTAGAAATTAAAGGTTATCACCTACATAATTCAATAATAAAATTTTCTTCTAAATTTCAAATTTTATATATACTGTATCAAAAACAAATATGGATTATTATACTAATTTTTTTTCGAACGGCCAACGAATACTATAAGCATAGCCACCCACATAAACTCATTGACGAAAGGTCACTCACGTCTTTTGAACGCAGACAACGTTAGTGACTCAACCCACCTCTCATTCTAGAGGAAAACCTCTACCCTAATACTGACTGTGATAAAACTTCTAAGGAGCAGATTGAAGGGCCATGAGGTTGTTGTCTCATCTCAAACTAATTGATTTATGACTCATTGGCATTATACTAAATAATTTAGTTGTTAAATATTACTAAAAGATAGGATCCTTCTATAAAAATGTATTGATACTTTTGCTAAGTTTTATCTCTAATAAATAGTGATACTTAAACATTGACATGATACGATTATTTACGGAGTTTTATAATGAAAATATATTGTTAAATAGTATTAGGAAGAAAGCTAAAACTTTTAATACGTATCGTATTAATGAGTCATTTATCTAATACTGATTACCAACTTTGGTGTGCTTAGTGGGTTGTATTATGTGTTTAATGGGTTGTACTAATCTTTGTCTTTTTCTTAAACTTTAATTTTTTTAATTTTAACCTACTACTTTCACAATTTTGACAAATTAGGCCTAATATTTTATTTTATTCTCATCTTTGATCCCCATCTCATATTTCACAAATTTTTTGTTTTGCGTTTCCGAATAAATTATGCGAGTAACAATCACAGGGCGTGTGTGTGAATCAATATTCGTACCCTTATATTTTTCCCGTTTAACGACCTTATCGCAACGCGCTGTTTCTAGATCGGCTTACTTATTGATTAATATGTTTTAAGTTTTGCTTACGTGGTTCAACATTTTTACACATTTTCAATTTTATTTTTTCGTTTTTTTATTACTTTTATAATACGAGTTTTTTCGGTGTAGGTGGTCATTTGCGGTGGTTTAACATTTGTATTATTTAACATGGTTTTACGCCTACCGCTGCGACGCATGATGCTTAATACTAGTTGACAATAATTACCAGGCATAGACCTATTGGAGGTGTACTATCAGATCATCGAGAGAATATAGAAAAATCCAGCCTTTTTATAATTTTTTCTTATTATGATGGATTAATCCATCGGTGAATTAACCTTATTATTTTTGTTCTTATTATTATGGATTCCATCCAAAAAACCATTTATAACCAAAAGTGATCTTATAACAAATCTCAAAACATGTTCACATAGGATGCCAACCTTTTTCTTCTCAGTAGCTTGTATTTTCATGTCTACTCATCCTCAAGCCTTGTGATATACCTATAATATAATATGCATACAAATTAAAGTTAATTATTATTATTTTTCATTCTTTCATTCATTTTTTTTTCTTTTCTTATCTATTCACTTTTCATGAATCTGACTAGTTACTATTCCCCGATCAATCACAAGCATAATACTTGGGGTAATAGTAAGCAACAGATTCTATAATCGTAACGATTTGGTCTGCACAAATGCAAGACACCTAACATATGGCTATAACAACACACGTCAATGCCTCGAAGGGTATCAATCCCTCGCATAAATGCCACTATCATTTGACCTTGTATAATTGTAACTCCATTCCATTTTATATATCAGTATTCTTTACTCTTAGTTAAATTTAATTATTTTTCAAAACCTACTACTACTTATATTTAGTTTTATTTTTTTTTCAAAACCTACTACTATTTATTTTATCTTTATACTTAATAATCCAATGACGGATTTAGAGCTCTAACTAGGGGTGTTCAAAAATATCCGAATCCGAAACCGAATCCGAAATATCCGAAAATCCGAAACTCGGATATCCGAAATTTCGGATATCCGAAAATTCGGATATCCGAATTTCGGATATCCGAAATTTCGGATTCGGATTCGGATAGTGATTTTGAGAATGTTCGGATATTTCGGATATCCGACATATCCAAAATATTTTTATAAAAAATTAAAAATATTAAATATTAATTAATTATTTCGGATATTTTTAGATATTTTGAATGTTTTAATAAAAACTTTGGATATATGAAATAAATCTTAATAAAATTTATTATTTTTTAAAAAAAATTATTATTTTTTTATAAAATTTATTAAATAATACAAAACTTTTTTGAAATTCGGATATCCGAATGGATATCAGAATCCGAATCCGAAATTTCGGATATCCGAAATTCGGATATCCGAAATTTCGGATTCGGATTCGGATAGTGAAATTCACTATCCGAAATTCGGATATCCGAATTTCGGATATCCGAAAATGAACACCCCTAGCTCTAACAACAGTTTCAGATAACAACAAATAACATGCTGCTTTGACAATTTACAAGTTTGACATTGACATAAGTTAGCAATGTGTGAGTTTGTTTCATTCATTTCACTCCACCTCATGCATAATAGGAAGTACTTAAACAAATTAAAAGATCAAATTCAACCCCAACTACTCCAGTTTTCTATATTTTTTAAAAATTCCATAAATATAGAATAGGGCTGGCTGGCTAGTCTATCTGTGACGGTTTCCGCTGCATAACGCTAAGGGAAAACTGTTGGTTACAATTTACAAACCAAATGGGATCTAAAGAATTCATATATATATAGTACCCAATTTGAAAACGGCTCATCTTTTAACAAATTTTGAAAATATTAAGTGGCTTTTAAATATTTTGAAGTGGTAATGGCTGCTGAATATGGGACCAACCAATAGAAATACAGTTTTACAATCATTTTGACAAAACTCAAAGAGACTATTTTACAATGGCCCAATGACATATCTCAACACCCAAAGTCGAAAGAGACATTTTACAATGGTCCAATAATAATTTCCCTTAAAAAATGTCAATTATTATCCAAATTTCTTTTTTATTGTTTCTTGCAAATTTTGTTATATATTTGTCTGTTGGTCTAATAAAATTGATGTATTGTTCTTATATTAATACCATTGATGCATGATCTGGCTTCTGTCGCAACCAAATTAATGAATTTTTTAATAACAATATATCGTTTTGGAGCCTCTTAAACTACTCATAAAGAAGTTGAATCTGAATGGACTCCATAGTGCCTTTGATTTTATTTAGTTTATCTTTTTAGTTTTGTATAACTTTTAATACAATGAAATATGATCTGTTTAAATGTGTTTTATATCTCAATTATGATACAGATTACTAAATGAATTGTTTGTTTCCTCAAAAATTGTATTAATAGAAAACTTTGCATAGCTACTACCTCACTAAGAATTTTTCTTTTCTTTTGAACGGCTCACCAGGAGTTTTTTTAAATGTGTATTTTCCCAATAATCATATTTGAGTCAATTATTTTGGTTATGATTTTTTCTAATGATTTAGGATCAAGTGTCATGTTTGGAGCAAAAGAAAGCAGGTTTAATTGTATGCTGTAACTGTATCATACATGCATACACCAACATAAGATAAGTTTGTAGATCAAGAAAAATGTGAAAAGAAATCAATTTGAGTTTGAAGTTATTGTATTGTTACCAAACAGGCAAACACCGCCTTTTCCAGCAACAATGTCCTAGACATATTTCTCTTATAATACATTCAAACATCTGATTACATAGGTATAGCATTTTTAATGACAAAAATACATATAAAACCTATCTTCTACAACATGCTTCATTGTAATTCTATTTGTTCAATATCACATGATCACTTTTGTTTTCATTACATAACGAACATGATAACACCGCATAGTGTTGACTCTAGCAAAAGTAATATAACAAGATCAACTTTACTATACAGTATGAAAATAATGAATTACAACGTCATGCATTACATTCAAAAAGGGGCATTCAAAATGTTCCATTAACATATCTACCCCTGATAAATTAAACTCAATGACAGCAAGTGATCTTTTATTATTTACATCATTATAAAAGATAAACCTTTTCCCCTCCTCACAACAAGATTCTTATTCACAAAACTGCATATTTTAGCGAAATATTTGACTGAAAATCGTAAAGTTTGATCTCCTAAAGCAGACATTGACGATCGATTTAAACGAAGCAAATTCCTTGAAGATCTCACGCTCTTCAGCGTCATCATCAACTTCTGTCTCTCACCTTCGACTTCTGCAAATTGCAAGCTTAATTGAGAGTATAGATCATGCATTTCCTTGAGTTCATTTTCGACCTTGACATATTTTCCTTTGATTTCCAACGTGTCTTTGATCAACTCATTGATGTCCCTAAAGCTCTTAAACACCGCCTCCTCGTCACTATGTTGTTTAAGAAAAGAACTGGCAACACATAACAAAATCAGATGATTATCTGTGATAAACAGCGTAATCAATTGTACAAACTTGCAAGAAATAAAGGACTAGCTTCACAATGCTTTTCTGATTCTGTCAACCAACTTTAGACTAGAAGTAAAATAGAAGCAACCTTACAAATAATTAGTGATTTGAGCAATCAACCTCATTTTAACATATTTTGACTAGTTCCATTACATCACATGTCACAATATGCAAAAAAAAAAAAAAAAAATACTTGTATTGGCAAAAAAGTGTAATGCAAGTTTTGAAAAAGATCATCCTTTAATAAAATACTTATTTAAATTAAGTTACAAAAGGTATTAAATGTTAATTCCGATTTCATAAACACCAGAATGACAAATATGATGTAAGCCTAGCAATTTTTATAAAAATCAGCAAAACCATGTCAATGTTACCTGGTTACTAATATTGATAATAAAGTGTGACTTGATTTTAGTTTTCCGCATGATTAAAAGTTGGTTGCAAATATATGAACAAGTCTATAGTTCATTTCTATTTTGTACGGTTTGTCTGATATAATAAGGGTATATAACTATACAAGTAATTTGCTTTACCCTTTGATAATTAGCATTTCTTGAGCTACTAATAAATTAATAAATTACCTATCAACTCAGTATTGACTAGTTTTCCAAACATTAAAAAACCACAACTAATGATTTCAACTTGAAGATAAACTAATAAGATTAAATGTTTGGTCAGAAGTACCTTTATAGCTTACGAATTTGCTTTTGGTTGTCCTGGTGAAAACTTCCCAGTTAGGTCACCCATCTCTAGATTGCTGCCACTTAGCACGTTTAACTGTGAAGTTCTCCTTTCATCCATAGCCAATACGCCCAAAACTCGTTGTTGATAATAGAGGCCAGACATTCCTTAAGAACCAGAAATCTATCTTGTACACAGCGATGTGGGATTTGCCTAGGGTGTTACAATGAGAGGCCTGATTTTATAAAATAGTATCAGAGCCACTCTTGTACCGTTGGTGATGGTGGGGCAAACCTCATCAAGGATGGTGAGTCCCTGGGGGTGCTCAGAGGAATACCTTAGGCAAATTTCACATCCATAGATGGAATGGTGGGGCAAACCTCATTGATGACGATAAATCCAAATGGGGGCACTACAAGAAACGCACGCAATAGCGGCGACACTATTAGCGACGACACCTTTAGCGGCGACATGTCCCCGCTAAAGGTTGGCAATCCTCGGATTATTTTACTGACTCATATCTGGCCGTTCATCAGCCATTAGATCTAACGGTTGTGGTTAAAAAGTACATTAACCATTAGCGGCGACGCCTTTAGCGGCGACTCGTCGCCGCTAATGCTCGATTATATTCGCGGGATCAGGCTTATCTCCTCCTTTCAATTTCTCTCCACACAATTTGCAACCCACAGCCGATCCGACGCCTCCGACTCCGCCAACGCCACCAGCCGCCGACGCCACCACAGCCGCCACCATCCACAGCCACCACCACAACCACCACCATCTAATGCCACCACAGCCACCACCCGCCAACGCCACCACCCACCACAGCCACCACCACCTCCGACTGGCCACCACCATCGGCGACCACCAGCCAAAACCACGAGCCGACCACCATCGCTGCTGTTGTTCATGTTCCGTCGCCGCTACTACACAATTTCTAGATCCGGTATTTTTTTATTTTGTTTCTTTTAAAGATTTTTGTTTTTTAGATGTAAATGCTTTAGATGGTGCCTAGTTGATAAAATTATTTGTTTAATTAGTGTTATTTTGGATGAGATAAGATATAATTTACGATTTAAGTTTTGATTAGTTGATATGTATATGTTAAAACCATATTAAAGATGTAAATGCTTAACTTTTGGACTAATTGGATTAGGATTAGAAGTCATATTTGTTTAGCTAATATGTATATGTTAAAACCATATTAAAGTTGCTTAACTTTTGGACTAAAAACTAGGGATTTCTAGATGTAAATGCTTTAGGTGGTGCTTAGTTGATAAAATTATTTGTTTGATTAGTGTTATTTTGGATGAGATAACATATAATTTATGATTTAAGTTTTGATTAGTTGATATGTATATGTTAAAACCATATTAAAGATGTAAATGCTTAACTTTTGGACTAATTGGATTAGGATTACAATTCATATTTGTTGAAACTATATTTAGGATGAGAAACTAAATTTATTGATATATGCTTTAAATTTTTCTTAATATTTGAACTATACGGATTTAGGTATTTTGTTATTTAGTTGGTTATATGTAACGCCCGAAAATTTTCTTTGAAGCCGACGAAAGAAGAAAAAGAAATAAAGTCCAAAGTCGAGGGACCAAACTCGCCAACGAGAGAAACTTTGATGAATGGGAGTATAAAAGGGGGAAACACCCCACCCTTCTTATTTTTCAGCCAAGAGAGGAGAGGAGAAGAGAAGGAGAAAAAGAGGAGAAAAGTTTGGTTCGGGTGGATTCGAGCATGGAAATCGACGTGTAGCGAGTCAAATCGAAGCTCTACTCGACGAGATCGTTAAGGTGAGTTCTAGGACCCCTCTTTTACTCAATTTCAACTGATTTTAGGGCTGGAACACATCTGAAAACCCCTTTTTCGAGTTTTGGGTGAAAACCCTTTTTTATGCATGTGTGTATGTGTATGATGCGTTTCAATATTGATTTCTTGCTTGTTATGCTTGAATGAGGTCGTGGTATGTTTCCCTAAGGTTTAGAATGGTTGATTTGAGCTTAAAAGAGGTTTGGAAGAGGTTGGAGGCCGAAAACCCGCGGCTGCAGTCGGGATGAACTGCATTCTACATCAGCTAGGGCTAGGCGACCGACTGGAGGGCGATTGGAGGCCATTCGACCGATTGGCGTGCGACTGAGGTCCATGCGCATGATTGCCATGCGACTAAGGTCCATATGCATGATGATCGTGCGATTGAAGTTCATGTGCCTGTGAGGAATGCGATTGAAGGATTGTGTGACTGAGGTTCATTCGCACGAAGGATACGCGACTGAAGTCCATGCGCCTGGAGGTCATGCGACTGAGGTTTATTCGTACGAAGGGTATGCGACTGAAGCCCATACGCCTGAAGTCATGCGACTGAAGGCCATACGCATGAAAGTTATGCGACTGAGAGTCGATTCGCATAGATGTCCATTCGCCCATAGTCCATTGGCATAGGGTCCATTCGCATAGATGCCCATTCGCCTAAGTGTTCAGTCGCCCGGAAGGCCATGCGACTGGAGGGTGTCCATACGCCCAAGTAGGGTTCATACAATCGAAAGAACAATGGTTTATCTTATGACCTTCGAGGGAAAGTGCAGTTATGGGTTTTGACTCAGGAGGTTCCCGTAGGCTTGCGTAAGTTGACTTTTGAGGTCATAGGTGTTATGTTGGGCATGTTGACGATGATGATATGTATGATGTTATGTGTGATGTTAGGCATGGCGGTGCGTGTGATGCATAGTATGTATGATGCGTGTGATGTGATGTATGATTGATGCGTATGTATGATGATGCCCTGTATGGTGATGTGTGTATATTTATGTTTATGTTCCTTAGTATGTATGTTTATCTTTCCATGGCTTTTGCGTCGAACGATAATGAATGAAATGAAAGTATTATGTAATGTAAAGTGGAAGATAATGAAAAGAGAAACGTAATGAATGAATGCATGCATTAATGAATGAATGAAAACGTGAGAGGCTTGCAAGTGTAGCGTAGTGAAGTGCACGGTTCTAAATGCCTTAAGCTCAACCGCGTGAGGTTTTCAGCTAATCCTAAAGTGTGTACGCAAGGGTTCCAGTCTTTGTGGCTGACCTTCGGTGTAGTACCCATGTTGACGGGGGTGATGTACCCATGTCGATGGGGGTGTAGTACCCATGTTGATGGGGGTGATGTACGCATTTTGGTGGGGGTGTAGTACCCATGTTGTTGGGGATGTAGTGTGTTATAGTTACCCATAATGTTGGGGCTGAAATATATCATGGATACCCGAGTTACACATAACTTCGGGGGTGTAGCATAAAGCCAAGCATATGTACGAGGTGAGCAACCCTGTTGTTGCAACAGACTCGTAGTCGTTGAGATTGCCTATGAGGTGAGCGACTCTGTGTCGCAACAGACTCGATAGAGGTCCTTGTCGCGTACTCCGGTACTGTGTCAGTCTTAGGACATGAGTCGGGGGTTTGTGTACAGACCCCGGCACAGTACCAGTCTTCGGACATAAGTCGGGAGTATGGCGTGAGCTAATGAATAAGAAAGGTAATGATGGAAAGAACGAATGTATGAAATGAACGTTAACGAAATATCTTAATAATGTACTAAACGGGATCTTTGCCATTCGACCTCAGTAATCGTGGCTGAGTGCCACGAAAAGGGTAAAGCCTGACAGGATCTAGAAAGAAGTGAAAGATGATGAATGAACGGTAAGAACGTAATGATGAAGATAATAATTATATTATCTATGTGTATGTGCGTTGTGTGATCGCCTACAAAAGTAAAGAATGGTTTTACGAAAGAAAAGTATGTTTTATTATAAAACTAGAACTCGCTCAGCAACGCTGACTTTGATGTGTTTCCAGTTGGCAGGTATGTTGCTGAGGATTGCACGGGGCGGCTACTCAGCGTATTTTGGATGACATCCTTATGTATAATGCTTTTGTAATGAATCAAAAATGATATTGTGTAATGAACAGTTGTTTTATTTTGCAAAAGCATTTTGATGAAATGAAATTGTGTTTTTAAATGTTTGCGCTGCAACGATTTATGAAAGAAAAATGTAATTATATGTTTTATGTGCGATGAGGATCCAACTGTAAGCGTCCCGGGAACGGGGCCTTACAAGTTGGTATCAGAGCTAAAGTTTAAGTGAATTGGGTAAATATTTTCAAAAACCTAATCTTAAATTGAGAATGGGATGGAAAGGGAAGGGATGCCAATCTGAGTAGCTGCGTGCCATCAGGTATTTTCGTAAAGTTAACCGGTATTACGTGCGCATGTTATATGGTTTATGTGTTGCTGTAGATTTAGATATTGATGTAGTCAGGATATGTAATGTTCGGAGTATGAAGAGTAAAGTAAGTGGCTAATCACAACTGGCCACTGTAATTAGGGACTTACTATACTAGACATAAACTGAGCTGTTCCTTGAATGACCGTGTTGTGTTTGAATCTTTCAGCGTGTTTAGAAAATGGCCGGTGGAAGATCTTCGAAAGCTTCTCGTGGTGGAGGTGGTGGTGGACGTGGTGCTGAACCGCGGGTCACCAGAGGAAGGCCTAGGGCCGAAGAAGTGGTGCATGAGGAACCCGAGACCCCTCATCCTGAGGGCGGCGATGAGAATGCTAATCTGAGGGCCTCGATGAGAGAGACGGTCGTGGAGGAAGTGCATCAGGTCATGCAGACAATCTTACCGTTTGTAGTGACCGAAGTGATAAAGACTGTTAGAGATGAGGAGAGAAAGGAAAGGGGTAGACCTTCGGGTGAAAGGAGACACCCTGAGACTGAAATGGTTTTCTCCGATGACGAAGAGGAAGAAGAAGAGGAAGAGCCTGCGCCGGAGGTGGCACGAGGCTGTAACTATGGGGAGTTTCAACGATGCAAGCCCCCAACTTTTGATGGCAATGGCACTGCTGCTGCTGCTCACCGATGGGTGAGGGAAATGGAAGCTGTTTTAAATATCAGCGAGTGCCGAGAAGATCAGAAAGTAAAATTTGCTACCCACTCTTTCGTGGACTCAGCCTTGTGCTGGTGGGACAACATAGTCCAAGTTGAGGGAAGTAGGGCTATTGGAAGGATGAGATGGTCAGAGTTGAAAAGGCTGGTGATTGAGGAGTTCTGTCCTCACCGTGAGATGGATAATGTTGAAAGAGAGTTCCTGCAGCTGGAGGCAGAAACAATGACGCATCAATTGTAAACCACTAAATTCAACGAAATGGCATGGTTGGTGCCGGATCAGGTGACACCTCTCTCACGAAAGATCAAGAGGAATATTCATGGCTTGCCAGCGGACATCCGTAGACACATGATTGATGCCCGACCGAGCACGTTTAGGTCGGCGGTTTATTTGGCGGGGAGATTATATGATGAAAGATTGGTGGTGGTGACAGAGGTTAGCAAGAAAGGAGATGGTGATCGGGATTGGAACGGGAAGTGATTGGGACGTGGCAGAGCCGCTCCAAGTAACAAAGGTGCACGGGTGGATGACCAGCGTGTGGTCATAACTGATGCGGGGTCGGAAAGGTGTGAAAAGTGTGGACACAAGCACCCCGGGGACTGTAGATTGGGGACCAATGTCTGTTTCCGTTATGGAAGGACCGGGCATGTGGCGAAGAACTGCGGTATGGGGAGGTGTTATTCTTGTGGTGAGGAACGTCATAAGAGCAGGGACTGTAAGAAGCTAAGGGCGGAAGGTTCGGGAGTGAAGAAGATCGGAGGAAGCTAGGACGGACTTCGATGTTGTGTCAGGTATGTTCCTAGTAAATAGATCCTTAGTCTTGTGTTATTCAATGTTGGCGCTAGTAAAAGTTTTATTCCTGCTGCTTTCTGTGCTAAACTGCCTGTTAGTGGTAAGAATATAGATACGTCATACGATGTAGCCCTAGGAGTGGATTGTTTGGCGGACTACAGAGCGAACATTGTGTGTCGCAAAAAGATGATACAGTTGACAGCGCCTGACGGGATCACTGTGATGGTTTAAGGTGATTGAGTCACGATGATTCCGAATGCGATTTCGATGACAGTGACGGGAAAGTGCATGAAGCGTGATATGGTGGAGTACGAGATTAAATGCCTTACTTGTTTACAAGTGAAGGCCGAGCACCAAATGCCGTATAGAAAGTATTGAGGTGATCGAGGCCACGATCTACAAGCTCAAAAGGATCAAAGTCTTAATGAGGTAGCCAGAGATAGACAAGAAGTCGTGTGTGGATAAACGACGTATACCGATGGAACTCCAGGTGGGAGACTGGAAAAGAGATGAGACAGTATTGCTCGCGACGGTTTAAGGAATAACAAGTTTCGGGGACGAAACCTTTATAAGGGGAGTGGACTAGTAACGCCCGGAAATTTTCTTTGAAGCCGACGACAGAAGAAAAAGAAATAAAGTCCAAAGTCGAGGGACCAAACTCGCCAACGAGAGAAACTTCGATGAATGGGAGTATAAAAGGGGGAAACACCCCACCCTTCTTATTTTTTAGCCAAGAGAAGAGAGGAGAAAAGAAGAAGAAAAAGAGAAAAGTTTGGTTCGGGTGGATTCGAGCGTGGAAATCGACGTGTAGCGAGTCAAATCGAAGCTCTACTCGACGGGATCGTTAAGGTGAGTTCTAGGACCCCTCTTTTACTCAATTTCAACTGATTTTAAGGCTGGAACACATCTGAAAACCCCTTTTTCGAGTTTTGGGTGAAAACCCATTTTTATGCATGTGTGTATGTGTATGATGCGTTTGAGGCTTGATTTCTTGCTTGTTATGCTTGAATGAGGTCGTGGTATGTTTCCCTAAGGTTTAGAATGGTTGATTTGAGCTTAAAAGAGGTTTGGAAGAGGTTGGAGGACGAAAACCCGCGGCTGCAGTTGGGATGAACTGCATTTTACATCAACTAGGGCTAGGTGACCGACTGGAGGGCGATTGGAGGCCATTCGACCGATTGGGGTGCGACTGAGGTCCACGTGCATGATTTCCATGCGACTGAGGTCCATACGCATGATGGTCGTGCGATTGAAGTTCATGTGCCTATGAGGAATGCGATTGAAGGATTGTGCGACTGAGGTTCATTCGCACGAAGGATACGCGACTGAAGTCCATGCGCCTTGAGGCCATGCGACTGAGGTTCATTCGCACGAAGGGTATGCGACTGAAGCCCATACGCCTGAAGTCATGCGACTGAAGGCCATACGCATGAAAGTTATGCGACTGAGAGTCCATTCGCATAGATGTCCATTCGCCCATAGTCCATTGGCATAGGGTCCATTCGCATAGATGCTCATTTGCCTAAGTGTTCAGTCGCCCGGAAGGCCATGCGACTGAGGGGTGTCCATACGCCCAAGTAGGGTTCATACGATCGAAAGAACAACGGTTTATCTTATGACCTTCGAGGGAAAGTGCAGTTATGGGTTTTGACTCAGGAGGTTCCCGTAGGCTTGCGTAAGTTGACTTTCGAGGTCATAGGTGTTATGTTGGGCATGTTGACGATGATGATATGTATGATGTTATGTGTGATGTTAGGCATGGCGGTGCGTGTGATGCATAGTATGTATGATGCGTGTGATGTGATGTATGATTGATGCGTATGTATGATGATGCCCTGTATGGTGATGTGTGTATGTTTATGTTTATGTTCCTTAGTATGTATGTTTATCTTTCCATGGCTTTGCGTCGAATGATAATGAATGAAATGAAAGTATTATGTAATGTAAAGTGGAAGATAATGAAAAGAGGAATGTAATGAATGAATGCATGCATTAATGAATGAATGAAAACGTGAAAGGCTTGCAAGTGAAGCGTAGTGAAGTGCATGGTTCTAAATGCCTTGAGCTCAACCGCGTGACGTTCAGCTAATCCTAAAGTGTGTACGCAAGGGTTCCAGTCTTTGTGGCTGACCTTCGGTGTAGTACCCATGTTGATGGGGGTGATGTACCCATTTCGATGGGGGTGTAGTACCCATGTTGATGGGGGTGATGTACCCATTTCGATGGAGGTGTAGTACACATGTTGTTGGGGGTTTAGTGTGCTATAGTTACCCATAATGTTAGGGGTGAAATATGTGATGGATACCCAAGTTACGCATAACTTCGGGGGTGTAGCATAAAGCCAAGCATATGTACGAGGTGAGCAACCCTGTTGTTGCAACAGACTCGGATAGCGTGCAATCGTTAAGATTGCCTATGAGGTGAGCGACTCTGTGTCGCAACAGACTCGATAGAGGTCCTTATCGCGTACTCCGATACTGTGTCAGTCTTAGGACATGAGTCGGGGTTTGTGTACAGACCCCGGCACAATACCAGTCTTCGGACATAAGTCGGGAGTATGGCGTGAGCTAATGAATAAGAAAGGTAATGATGGAAAGAACGAATGTATGAAATGAACGTTAACGAAATATCTTAATAATGTACTAAACGGGATCTTTGTCATTCGACCTCAGTAATCGTGGCTGAGTGCCACGAAGAGGGTAAAGCCTGACAGGATCTAGAAAGAAGTGAAAGATGATGAATTAACGGTAAGAACGTAATGATGAAGATAATAATTATATTATCTATGTGTATATGCGTTGTGTGATCGCCTACGAAAGTAAAGAACGATTTTACGAAAGAAAAGTATGTTTTATTATAAAACTAGAACTCACTCAGCAACGCTGACTTTGATGTGTTTCCAGTTGGCAGGTATGTTGCTGAGGATGGCACGGGGCGGCTACTCAGCGTATTTTGGTTGGCATCCTTATGTATAATGTTTTTGTAATGAATCAAAAATGATATTGTGTAATGAACGCTTGTTTTATTTTGCAAAAGCATTTTGATGAAATGAAATTGTGTTTTTAAATGTTTCCGTTGCAACGATTTATGAAAGGAAAATGCAATTATATGTTTTATGTGCGATGAGGATCCAACTGTAAGCGTCCCGGGAACGGGGCCTTACATTATAATTAGTTGAAATTATATAAAACATGTGTTTCAAACTGTAAACCATTTAGTTGATAAAATTATTTGTACTATAATGAATAACAAGAAGAAATTGGTAATGAAATCTAACAAAATGTGACATTCTTTGAATATAATGTAATAATATTTTAATTTCTTCAAACAATGTCACATTTTATTTAATTTTCGTACTAATCACCATGAGCTTAGACATACCCGCCCGAAATTGATTTAGTAATTAATTCCGGGTTGTCCACGTTTTGAGACTGCTTTTTGAGTATTAATCTCATTTAGGATATGAATGTGAATTAAATGATTGTTTGTGTAAGAAAGATTTGGTTGTGATTTTCTCTTTGCTTCTCGGGTATATATCTCTATATGTATATACTTGGGAGCTTAGTGGAAATGCTGCCGAATTTTTCTTAAACAAACAATCATGTAATACACATTCATATATGAGATAAGATATTCAAAAAGTAGGTATAGCAGTCTACCCTTTTATATTCTATATCCGTTGCCCTAGTTTTATTCATGTTTTCTGGATACATATTCATCCACTTAAATCTTAAATTATATTGCAGTCCTATAATCATGTCTTTCGATAAAAGTTGGCTTCTTAATCCGAACTGTAGATCACCCAAGTATCAGCAAGGACTCAGCTCTTTTATCGATATGAGTGAAAAACATATCGACAAATATGGCCTGATTAGATGTCCGTGTAGGAAATGTCAGAATACCCAATTATTAGGATGGGTGAGAAATATTATGGCCAAGTTGAAGAGATTATTGAGTTGTGCTATGCAAACGGGTATTCCACAGTCCTATTTTGTTGCAAATGGTTCGATACTCGAAGGGGTGTTTCATACGACAATAATATCACCAATATCAACACCGAACGCGAATGGGACGAACACGATCAACTCATATTTGCTTCCCAAGCTAAACAAGTGTTCTACATCCAAGAACCTTCTCGGAGAAACCAAAACAATAATAACCGGTGGGTCGTCGAGAATGTTAATCATCCTAAAATTTGGGATCGACCGCCATCCAATGATGGCGTCATGGAGAACATTCAAAATGTTGATAATGACTTAACAGAAGATCTTGATGTCGTTCATCATAATTCTTCATCTAATAGTGTACTTTTCATTGACTTCACCCAATACTTTCAAAATATTCCTACTTATGTACTCGATGACGAGACTACAAGTGAAGTTAATCCATCAAATGTTACTGCTAATATGATGTCTGAGGACGAGGGTGATTATGATGAAGATGATTTTGATTATGACACTGAGGGGTCTAACAACGAGACTGAAGTATATGAGGGAGACTTAGATTAAAAGATTTGTTACAATTTTCATATGTATATATTCAATATAAAACTTTGTTTGTATTTTCATATTATAGTTAAAAAAATTATTCTTATAATTTATATATCTTATAATTTTGCAGACATGATATTTTTCTGGATATTTTTGGTATACCTCATGGCTGATGTCATGAGCCGTGGAGGTGATGGCGCGGGGAATCCACCACTTCCTCCTTTTGGCGGGCCTGGAAGCCATTAGTTGGATGGTAGTATTATATTTTCTTGTTTATTCAATTATTATTAATATATATTGTAAGTATTGATTTTTTTATTATAAATGTAGGTTCACCTTTTAAGAAAACAAGAGGGAAGGCAAAAAATGAAAGTTGTAGCAGAAGTTAGAAAAAAACAGGGACCTTTATCTCTTCCTTTTAATAGAGCTGCCACGTATACCCCAGTCGGTAAACTTAATGATATGTTTGTTCGTGAGGTGGGGATATACATGGAGGCTAATTATCCTTTTGATGTACTTTTATGGACTGATCTTTCAGATGCTCAGAAAAATGCGTTGGAGGAGCAAATGGCAGTAATTTTTATATGTTTTATGTTTATTGTTTGGTATTTATTTAACTAACTTCATTTTGTTTAACTTAAATGTAGCGGCTCTTTGATTTTGATGAGATTTTGCGAGATCGTGAACGCGCTCAGCTTGAGGGTGGCATTCGTTCTGTATATCTTAAACGATTCAGAGATCGAAAAAACAATGCAAAAAGATACTTTGAGCATGTTGGAGGATATTAAGATGTGGAACAAGCAAGGCTAAACCCTCCAAAGGGAATGAATCATGAAAATTGGAGGAAAACAATTGATTTTTTCTTAAGTGACGGACACAAAAAAGTCTCATCATCAAACAAAGAAAACCGGCAACAACAACAATACACTAATCGTGGGGGACTGCCTGGTATAGTAGTTATTGTTACTAGAAGGTAATGCTTTAATTATTTGTATGTGTATAATATACAAGTATTTATTTAATATATGATATACTTTTAAATGTTAAACAGAATAAGAGCAGACTTGAGGCATTTCAGAATGCTCATACTAGTAAAGATGGGACCTTTGATACGGAGATAGCAGAGCAACAATATGTAAGTTTTATATAAAGTAGAGTTTTGAAATATTAAAGATGGGACCTTTGTGTGTGTATATATATATATATATATATATATATATATATATATATATATATATATATATATATATATATATATATATATATATATATATATATATATATATGAAATCACTTTTTGTTAATTAATATAGAATCAGCTCAAAGGACGGTTTGATGAGCTAAGTCAATCCCAAAACGAAGAAAATTGTTCATCAACGCAGAATGAGGTCGAAGTTTTTGACTCGGAGTTGGGTGAACGCCGCGGACATATTAGAGAGATTGGTCGTAAACCGTCTTCATCTGCAGGGTCGAGTTCGTTTGTCCATGAGCAGGAACAAACACCTCAGACACTTTCAGAGGTATTAAAGTTATATAAGTTTTATATAAGTTTTGATTGAAATGGGTCAAAATGATACAAACACACTTGATATAGTCAAAACCACATTAATTTGAGTTAAAACGGGTCAAAATGGTAAAAATAAACTTTAACTGCTTAAACTTGAAGTTGTTAAGTGTATCATTGTTGGTTTATCTTAAACGGGTCAAAATGGGTAAATTTAAGTTGAATTATGTACATTTTGGTTGAAATGGGTCAAAATGATACAAAGACATTTGATATAGTTAAAACCACGTTAATTTGAGTTAAAACAGGTCAAATGGGTAAAAATAAACTTTAACTGGGTAAACTTGAAGGTGTTAAGTGTATCATTGTTGGTTTATCTTAAACGGGTCAAAATGGGTAAATTTAAGTTGAATTATGTACATTTTGGTTGAAATGAGTCAAAATAATATAAACACACTTGATATAGTTAAAACCACGTTAATTTGAGTTAAAAAAGGTCAAAATGGGTAAAAATAAACTTTAACTGCTTAAACTTGAAGGTGTTAAGTGTGTCATTGTTGGTTTATCTTAAACGGGTCAAAATGGGTAAATTTAAGTTGAATTATGTACATATTGGTTGAAATGGGTCAAAATGATACAAACACTCATTATATACTTAAAGTTGGATGTGTAATCTTATAATTTACACTTTGTCAAAATACAACAACTTATAATGTATGTTTTGTTTTGTAGGCTCAAATCGCAAGTCTATTTCAAAATGCGAACTTTATGTCTCAAATTACGTAACTTATTGCCTCTCAAAAAGCTACACAACAAGCTAATGAAGATGATTCGGACGAGGAAGATGAATAGGATAGCGGTAAAGTAGTTTAAGTTTGTTTTAACGACATTTATTGTTGAAGTTAAACAATGTATTAGCATACTTAGTTAACACTAGTAGTGGACTTCTTAATATTATTTGTATGTGTATGTTATTTGTGTTATTGGAAAATTTAGGTTTATTTTTATACATGTATTTTTGGTTTTTAAAAATGGAAATTAAAAAAAAAAAACAAAAACAAAAAATTGACTATTAGCGGCGACATATGTCGCCGCTAAAAGTCCTCCCCGGGATTTTTAACAAAAAAATATAGTGGCGACCGATCGTCGCTAATAATGTTATTAGCGGCGAATTATTAGCGGCGACAGGTCGCCGCAATTACTAATATTGGCGACAAACCCCACTAATAGCGGCGAAATTTGTCGCCGCTATTGGTCTTCCTCCTTGTAGTGGGGGTGATTGTAACACCCTAGGCAAATTCCATATTAATCGTGGACAGTTAAGATTTCTAGTTCATAAGAAATGTCTGGCATCTAATATCACCAATGTTTTTGGGCGTATTGGTTGTGGATGAGAGGAAAACTCCACAGTTAAGCTTGCTTAGGTGACAGCAACCAAAAGCAAATCCGTGAGCTCCTTGGGGGACAAAGCGGACAATATCGGTGATGTGAGGAGCCAGATGTTACATCGCCTTTCAATAAAAATTGTACATTTTGACCATTGATAGACCACGCCAAGAGCTAATGAATTTTCATGAACCAGGAAATAGAAGTTGGCTCGAACATGAATCAACCATGAAAGTTTTTGGTTTTAATCAAGTCACACTTTAATTTATTAAGTAAACATTGTTTTACGCATTCTTCTATACAAAAGTCACTTTAATCAAGTCACACTTCAATTTATTAAGTAGACATTGCATTACGCATTCTTCTATACCCAAATCACTTCAATGTATGTAAGATATAGGCCATGTTTTTCTGGTGAGCTTATGATCATCTAAAAACAACTATATTTTATAAAGCTATAAAAATTATTTTATGGAATAACGCGAGTTATATAAAGTATTTAGAGGTTTATAATAGACTAATAAAGACATCACATAATGCAAAGTTGAAGTAATAACTAAATAGGTTTTATAAAATCAAAGGAGTTATACACAAATGGAACTTTTCCAAAATAAAACAGATATGTCGATGTTATTTACAAAACTAATTAACTTAGTGGATGTACAAAAAATGTTGGAAGAATCTTCTTTAAATGGAAGTCTTTACATATATTTTTCTAAGCGTAATAATGCACTTTAGTGCAAGATTAAACCAAATGGATACTTGATAGAAGTTTTCAAACACGGTACTGAAAATATATGAAAAGACTTTCCAGATACATTTTCAACTTTGATGCCTCATAAGACATAATTTAACAGTCCAATGACTAGGAAAAATGCTTGAAAAACTAAATAAAATGATAGAAATTGGAGATAGACAAGTGTTGCCTAGAGGTTCGGATTTAGATAGAAGACTTGGCATTTTTAAATATTTCACCTAACCATTGTACAATTAGTGGTCTCCTACTCTTTAAAAACATGTCACATTAAGAGAGAGATCAAATATTAGCAAGAGAAGAGGTGTGCGAGTGTTGTTACTTTAATATACTTACAACCACTTATGTTATAAATATTAATCCTTAGACAAATCAAGGTGAAGCCATTTGTGATCTTTACCATTCTTAGAAACAAGGTTTAAAAAAAATGAAATATATTGAAGGTCTTTAAATAAAATGATCACGTTGTTTGTGGTTGGTTTGTTAAATGTGTCGTGTGAGTTATGTTGTGTAACATTCTCAACTTTGTGGTGGTTTGTTAAATATGTCTTGTGAGTTATGTTGTGTAACATTCTCAACTTTTTAAAAAGAGAAAAAAAATGCATCTTAGTTGTATGTACTTATGACACCTCACACAAAAATAGGGTCTATAGTCGACTCGGTCATCATTTTTTGAGAGTTGCTTTGATCTTCTTGTCCTATTAATGGAATTTATAATACGTCATCTTCATAATATATTTGTCATTACTTTGCACATATTGAAAATTAATCATAACTCTGTAAATGAATAAGTTCGTATAACCTTGTTAAAAGTTCATAACTTTATCAAACGGAAAGATCAAAGATGGTGGGGAATATTAGTGGCCAAACATTCTCCTTAAATTCATTTTATCACCATGATAAAATTTTAAAAGAACTATAATCGAACCACCGGCGTGTATAGAATTTGTAGAAGATAAAAAATATAAATTATACCTAAGTTAAATATAATTCATATATTTTATAGCTTAGACAAGTAAAGTAATTTTGATATAACTAAACAAAAACTAGCTATAATTTTTTTGTTTTCTTGAAATTTAATAACTTTAAATACGGAAAATGGCTTTTATAGTATGTAATTCAATTTATAAAAATAATAATTACATCTCTCCCTATATTAGCATTCTCGGTGTCTCTTCGTCACTCCTATTTATACCCCTTCTTCCTCACCTCACTTCACAACTCATCAAAAACACCATTCTCAATTTTCTCTTGACCATTCATAATGCTCGTTAGTGATCTCGGCAATCACATCAGAATGGAGAGTTCTCTCGATATAAATATTGGTACTGGTACTGATACTTACACTTACACTACACCGTCTAAACCATGTGGAATGACCAAAAGGATATCATCATCAATGAATGAGAGGATCGTGAAAGAGCTCCCACCAACGTTGTCGATCCATACGTCAACGGTGTTGAAGCGGTATTACACCGACGACGGCCGGTTGATCATCGCGGAGGAGAAGGTTGAGAGTCCTAAGTATCAGTTCACTGCCCACAGATCTCATGGTCGTCTCACTCTCCGACTTGTTAAGTGTGGTGGCAAGATGGCGGTGGGTGGTGGTGGTGGTGGTGGTGGTGGGTGTTTTGGGTATAACGCCACCGTGAAAGTGGTGGCCTGTGGATCGTGTTTGGTGGTTGATCAGAATCAACACTGTGTCATCATGCCAGTTCAGATATAGCAAGGCTGAATTGAATTCATATATTAAAGTTTTTATTTTGTTTGTTACTTTTTTCTTCATATTTAATAGAAAGGTATCCTTTCTTTTCGGTTTTATTTCGAGGTGAAAAAATGTTGTTTCATTTTTAGTATTATTCACCCGCAAATCCGATTAAAATGAGACGACACATTTACTAAAATAATGGATAATTGGGATGTATTTAGAATTTTAGACCCAAAATAGCAACCAGAAATACCTAGTTATACACTCACTTTTATGTGGTTTATTGATAAATTTTTTTTTAAATGTTTTGTTTTTTCTTTTGAACAACCGGGAGTTTTTATTATAAGAAAGATAGTAAGAAGATGGATAGCATTACAATTAAAATTAGACCAAGACTCTCAATCTAAACTAACACATCTCCTTTTAGTTTTAAAAGTTTTGTACTAATGCATATTTTAATTTGGAACTTCAAGGGTTTTACAAATTGCATTTAATTTAAGTAAGATAGTAGGGATAATAAACACACTAATCATTAATCAACAAACAGGTTCTTTTGCATAAATTTATTTCCCTTTAGTTTTATACAATATATTTTCTTTGAGGATTTTTAAGCATTGAAGATTTGATCATGTAAAAGATACTATCTCTAACTCATAAATTCAACGAAAGTATATAGGTTTTTTGTTATATTTCATCACCGAATATAGGCGTTAACTATAAGTTTGAAGTAAACTATTTTTGGAGTTTGACTTTTTGTCAGTTTAGCCGCATAAAGTAAAGGAGCATCATATCTTCAACGTGTTTTTTATAACAAAATAAATGCTTTATGAAAACATGTTTAAAATAGCAGAATATTGTTTGTTAATAACTCTAACAAAACCGATTTTAATGAGAGTGTTAAACACATCTTTCAAAATTGAGAATTGTAACCATATATGTTTAATATTTATCTTTGGTAATAAGAATTAAAATGATATTAAGAAAATTAAAGTATATACTTTGTTTATATAAACAAATTAAAAATAAGAAAAAAGTACACTATATTTGTTAATATTATTAAGAAATTGATTAATCAAAATAGTAACATATCTCTTCAAATTCGAGATCTGTAACAATAGGTTAATATGGTTTTTTGTTTATCACAATCGTACTGATATTAAAAACAAACAAATAGTGTACATTATACACACTTAAAATACCAGATTGATGGTTGATAATGATACAAAGAATAATAAGCTTATTAAGAATTGTGTATTCAAAATTGAAAATCAGGTCAAACAATATACTTTCGAGCCTTTTAATTCTATTTGGACATCACATTATCTTTTTTTTTTCTCTCTTTTCACTCTACCTCACCATAAGCAACCCTTTTGAACTTCACCTCGCCTAGTTACCTATTTATTTTAAGAAGAAATTCCATATATATCTTGTTGAACTCTATTAATATCATATATATCCCTAATAAAATTATAAAAAATATCATATGTACCCTTTTCAAATAATCTAAATTTTATATTCTCCTGTTTTAGCTTATTTTATTATTAAATAATATACAGCTAGTTTAGTATCCCGTTTATCGCACGTGTTGAATAAATAAAATACTAAATAGTTAGTAACGACATGTTATGAATTATGAAAATACTTTTTAAGATAACATATGATTCATATTACTTATTAGTAAGAAGTTCAAGTAGAAAACGACAATATCATTTTTTAAACTTTTATTTTTTTATCTTTTTTGTTTCTCAAAATAATTTTTTCTAAACATTTAAAAAAATATCATCTTTGAAATTTTATTATTGTAACTTTGAATTTTAATTATTTTTATTTTATAAAAATATTATTCTAATTGATTTCGTATTTAAAAAGTTTATTTTTTTCAAAAAATTTATTGTTTTATAAAAAAATTATTTCCTTAGAAATTACATTTATAGAAATATACCTTCCATAATTATTATTAACTACGTATATTACACGTACTGAATAATTATAGAAATATTTTTTAGTTTGAAAAATTATAATGAGTAACTAGGATAATTATTATTAACTAGGTTAGTCCTCATATATTACACGTACTGAATAAATAAAATATTAAATAATTAATAATATGTGACAACCCTAAAACCAAGATTATGTAAATTTCACATTATCTATAAATTGATAATACATGTTAATACTATTAGAGGTAACCAATGTAATTTCATTTGATTACATAAATTGTAGGATGTTTAAATGATCATGCACATATGATACATGAGCATGCATGCACTGCATAAAAATTTACGTGTGCATGTATTTCTTTCATGTGAATTTCATGGTTATCAAATCATATGCATTTAGTTACCAAACATATGGTTAAATGACTAGTTACTTGAATGATAAATGTCTCATATTTACATGAAATAAATTAAGATCAAAACTCAATCAAACATTACCAAACAAGATTACATCTAGAACCTTATATCAAAACCAAAACTAAACAAACCTTAAACACCTAAACACTAACTAAAACACAACCTAAACCCTTGTATTGGTTCATTAAGACACTACTCAACCCGATTAAGCACCTAAGTCTTTGACTAATCCTAGCTTAACGACTAAGTAAGTCATTAGCACCATAACTTGACACCTAGCCAACCCTTACACTAATCACCACCTTAAACCGCCAATGATCTTAATAACTTCACTAAGCATCCCTACAACCCCACCTCATCACTCTATATCCTATACCTAATCATGATGGATTCCATCACTTGAAGCTCTCGGCCGATGGAGTCAACACAACCATAACCCACCGCAAACCACGGTAATCGTAACACACCACAATCACAAAACCACCTCCTCCGTAACAATATCTTGGCTCCCACCCTCTCTCCCTCTCGGTTCTCAAGTCATCTCTACCACCACCCTCATACTCTCGGTCTTCACCTCATCACCAACTCTTGCTTTTGGTTCCTACAATCAACACAATCACCACCCTTTGTTCTCCGCCAACTAGTTTAAATCAAGCACCAACCAAGCTCTCAAGGATTCAACCAAGCCAATCTCTTTGTTCTTTTCATCAAACAAGGTTAGATTTTCAAAACCTAAAACCAACAAGCTTTAAGAGTGTATATGTGTTTAAATAAACACATACAAACTAACTCTTGAAAGTTAAATCATCAAGAATATTCATCAAAACTCACAAACACCTGATTTATTTAAAAATCAGTAAAGAAATAGAGATTCAAAATTTAAAACTTGGGAGTTTTATATAAACCAAGAGTTTAAACAAAAAGATTACAAATAAAAAGGCTAAAAACCTAGATGTTCTTGATGAATTGGATTAAATACTTAAATGACTATGATTGTGGGAATAAAATTAGAAAATTATTGAGAAATATTAGAAATAGTAATCTGCAAATTTTGATGTAAAAATAATGGATAGATTAATTTATATAACTAATTCAAAGAAATAAAAGGAAATAATTAAAAACAAAAACTCCGAACATGGTAAAAATCTGGAAAAATTATATAACAACACATATATTTTATAAGAATTCCTGAATAAGTTTCGTGATTTAATTCGTACGTATGACTGAATTCTATATTTTATAACATTGTGTAAATAGAAAATTAAAAGAAATAGCAAAACAATGAGATATATTATGGAAAATTTACATAAATTATAATATTTGGAATAGAATAGTATGTATGAATTTCGACAATTTTAGAGATGTTTAACTATTTCTACTAATTAATGTGAAATTTGTAAAATTCTAGAAATTTGCCTGTTATGATCTATTAACCTGAAATTTTATGAGATGATATAGATTTCAGAATATTTAGACTGGTAAATTTTGGTGATTTTTAAATAACAGAAGCTATCAAATTGGAATATTGGAAATTTATGATAAAAATGTAAAATTTTAAAAAAATAGATTTATTCTAACAAATAATTATTTTATAGGAATTATTGACTTATTGGCTGGAATCAAGATGAGTAACATAGCTCCTTTTTTATTTTTAAATTTTAAGAAAAAAAGCATACTATTTGTGTTGAATTGGATGCCTTTTTTGGAAATTTGATTTATTAATGTCATATTGACACAACCATTAATTCGGATGAGGAACCGTCAAATAATATAGGTAGCGCTACTTAGGAAATGTACCTGCATATGTTGAGATGAGGGCAACGGTGTTATATTATTTGATTGCTTGATTTGTATTTGACAGTTATGAATCGCTTGACATATGTGTAGGTTTGGTTATGAGTTGATTGTATTGCATCAATTCATAATAATTGATATCGATTAAACCTATGTTCTCACCAATTGTTTATTGATTGTTTTAAGTATGCTTTTTCATGTCAACAAAATGTATTATAACCTTGTGTATACCTTCAACATGTATAGTGATTGGCACGGCTACTAAGGAAAGCTGTGCATTTGGTTGACTATTGATATGTTTGACTTCAGCCTTTACGTGGACGTTCATATTCACTACTAGCCGGAGATATGTGATGTGTTGAAGATATACTTTTGATTACGATTACAATATATAAGTCTAGTATGTTACACTAAATTTTGTAATATGTAATCCTATAAGTTATATATTAATGAAATTAATGTTTAGATTATGGTCGCGATTTTTGTGCCATGAAAATTAATATGTTTTGAACTAACGAGTCACACCCAAGCATGTCACGTTTTCGTCGGGATGTGACAGGTTGGTATCAGAGCCATTGGTTATAGAGAATTAGGTATTATTAATAAATGCCTAGACTATAACCATAAGCTCATATAATAACAAATTTTGGCATAACTTAAATATATATTTAAAATATATTTTCTTTCCATGATTTCATGACAAGGTGTCTATTCTTAGACAATAATAAGAATCTTGTATGAGATATATGTGACCAATATGAAAATATAAAATTCTGTGAAACTATTTGACTGGTATTTATGATATACTTATCTGAATTTTTGTAAGAATTTTTGCAGTATGAGTGCTAGTAATTCCGATAGTTACTATAATGAAACTGATCCTTCAGATCATAGCATTTATAAGGAAACAACACTAGAAATAGAACCACAAGATAATCTAAGAGTATCTGAACCTGATGACAGAACCAACACCAAGCCAAAGTTTTTCATCCCACGTGCACCAGTGGCCATTGGGGGTTATACAATTGAAACCCCTAGGAAAAATGTACGAAGTGGTAAGAAGTTCCTGATTAAAAATGTTCAGGAATCAGAAAATAAAAGTCAGAAATCCTTCCCTCAACATCAAACCTATCACTCGTAGTGCAACCCGTTGTCTCTGAAACTAAAAAAAGAGGACCAAAGAGACAAAGGATTGATAAAGACCAGATAAGAACAACCAACCAAATTCTCAAGAAGGTTAAGAGAATACAAAAATAAATTCAGATGATTCGAACAGATTTTAAAGAGATGAAGGGGGAAACCAGAGTACTTTCACCATAATGTGGAATTGGATTTGGGGAAAGTAGAATTGTAGGAAACCCTAATTTACTGTGTAAAATGTTTTAGAATATATGAAATAAGAATATAATAAAGTACCTTTTGTAATTACATATCTATACTATGAATTGAATACAATTTTGTTATGTAATAATAATTTAATTAATATGTGGCTAAATATGCCGCCAAGAAGCGATACTCAACCTATACGTAGAACAAGATGGGTTGGGCGCCCAAGGACTAGATTAGGAAAAGAAACTTCACCTAAAAATACCACTGTTAGTGAGAATGAAAGAATTTCTCAAAATAGTGACTCAACAGTTGGAAGCAACAATACCTATATTAGTAGCTCAACTCCAACAGAACCTTCATGTAGGAGGTGTATCCCTTAGGAATGAAGGACCAGGCAACACCACTGAGATATAATGACCCGAAGAAGGAATCATAGATAAGGGTAAGAAGGGATGTTCTTACAAGGCTTTTATGTCTTGTAAACCTCAAGATTTTAATGGAAAAGGAGGCGTTGTACAAGAATTGCATTGGTTAGAAGAAATAGAGTCGGTTTTAGATATCAGCAAGTGTGCTGATAATTATAAGACCATGTTTGCTTCGTATTCACTAAAAGGAGAAGCACGGTCATGGTGGAAGATGGAAATTCAAACTAAAGGAAGGGATGTCATGAATAGGTTAAGTTTGGAAGAATTTAAAAACCTAGTGATTGGGAAATATTGTCCTTATAATGAGATAGAAAGGATACAAATAGAATTTTTAGCATTAGAAACGAAGGGTGCAGCACATCAAGAGTATACAGATAGGTATATTGAATTATCTAGATTAGTATCACACCTAGTTACACTAGAAACTAAAAGGATAGGAAGATATATCTGCGGTTTAGTACCACAAATAAGAGGAATGGTAAAGTCAGCCATGCCCAAGACTTTTTGGGATGCAGTAATGTTATCAGGAAGCTTGACTGATGAGATGATTAGGAATGGATCATTGACTGATTCAAAGAGTGGAGACAAAAGGAATGGAGCAATAGCAACTCTAGAGGAAGATTTGAAGGAAATCAGCAGAAGAAGGTAAACAGAAATCATGTGAGGAATTTCATGGGGATTGCCCAAGAAAGAATACCATAGGCAGAAGGTCAATTATGGTGCAATACCTGCAAGAGACACCATAATGGTAAATGAAGGGTGGTAATTTCCTATAACTGTAAGAAAAAGGGACACTTATCAAGAAAATGTAAGGGACCCGCAAACCCTAAACAAATTTGCTATCAGCGTGGAAATGAGAATCATTTTCGTAACGAGTGTCCTGAACTGAAAGGCAAAACCCTAACTAACCCAAACAATTAGAGCATTTGTGTTGCAAGCTGAAGAAGCCCGACATGAACCAGAAGTAGTGACGGGTACGTTTCTTATTAATGATCAGTACGTAACAGTATTATTCGATACGGGAGCAACTCGTAGTTTTGTTTCGAATATATTTAATCCATTACTTAACTTAACCTCTAAGAAACTGAAAAATAAGTATATGATAGAATTAGCAGATGGAAAGATAATTGAAGCTTGTGAAATTATTCCTAACTGTACTTCAAATTTAGACGATCATTGTTTTGATAAAGATCTTATTCCTATTGAATTAGGGTTTTGATATTGTTATGGGTATGGACTGTTAAGTAAAAATAAGGCTGAAATTATCTGTGAAAAAAGAATGATTAAAATTCCTTTGATTAAAGAAAATAAAACTCTTTGCTTATATGGCGAGAAACCTAGAGGTGCTATGAGAATAGTCTCATGTAAGAAGGTCCAGAAATGTTTAAGAAAGAAATGTTTAGCCTTTCTAGCCCATGTGATTGATACAAAACTAGATAAAAAGAATTTAGAAGATGTTCCTATTATTAGTGAATATCCAGAGGTATTTCCTAATGAATTACTAGGATTGCCACCCCCTCGTCAAGTAGAATTCAAGATTGAATTAGTATCAGGAATTGCCTCTATTGCCAAGCCACCATATCATTTGGCACCAACAGAAATGAAAGAATTAATGAGTCAACTTCAGGAATTGTTGGACAAGGGATTTATACGTCCTGGTGTATCACATCGAGGAGCTCCAGTTCTGTTTGTAAAGAAGAATTATGAGACTTTTAGGATTTGTATTGATTATAGGGAGCTTAATAAAGTGACTATTAAGAATAGATACCCTCTCCCCAGGATAGATGACCTATTTGATCAATTGCAATGATCTAGTTTTTTCTCAAAAATTGACTTAAGGTCAGAATATCATCAACTAAGGGTAAGGGATGAAGATATACCTAAGACTGCGTTCAGTACATGATATGGTCATTATGAGTTCCTTGTAATACCATTTGGATTAACAAATGCTCCAACAGTATTCATGGATTTAATGAACAGAGTGTGCAAACCTTACTTGGATAAATTTGTCATAGTCTTCATAGATGACATTTTAATCTATTCTAAGAGTATGGAAGAACATGAAAAATACCTAAGGTTGATTTTGGAATTACTTTAAAAAGAAGAATTATATGCCAAATTCTCAATGAATTTTGAAAAAGAGAAGTATAATTCTTAGTACATGTAGTTAACCAATAAGGAATTCAGGTTGACCCGTCAAAGATTGAGGCAATTAAGAAATGGGAAATTCCCAAAACACCAACTGAGGTACGTCAATTTTTAGGTTTAGCTAGTTATTATAGGAGATTTATAGAAAATTTCTCGAGAATAACTCAACTTTGACAGAATTTACCGGGAAAGATAAGCCTTACGTTTGGGAAGAAAAACAAAATGTTGCATTTGAACTCTTAAAGAATAAATTTTGCGGTGCTCCTATCTTAGCTCTTCCAGAAGGAACAAATGATTTGTCGTATACTGTGATGCCTCATATTAAGGTTATGGATGTGTTTTATTGCAACGAGATAAGGTAATTGCGTATGCATCTAGACAACTCAGGGGAAGTGAAAAGAATTACACTACACATGACTTAGAATTAGGAGCGGTAGTATTTGCACTTAAGATTTGGAGACATTATCTATATGGAACCAAGTGCATAATTTATACACACCATAAGAGTTTACAACACATATTTGATCAAAAGATGTTGAACATGAGGCAGAGAAGATGGGTAGAATTACTAAGTGATTATGATTGTGAAATCAAGTATCACCCAAGAAAGGCAAATGTAGTGGCTAGAATTACTAAGTGATTATGATTGTGAAATCAAGTATCACCCAAGAAAGGAAAATGTAGTGGCTGATGCCTTAAGTAGAAATGAGATAACTAAGCCATTACGAGTCCGTGTTTTAAGAATGGAATTACACTCAGATTAATAAGTCAAATTTGAGAAGCCCAGCAAAAAGATGAATCAAGAGATGTGATAGAGAAAATGGACAACTAGAAGTTACGACAGATGGAAACCTGAGATTTAAAGAAAGAATTTGGATTCCTAGCCATGACATGCTCAGAGAAACTAATTTGAGAGAAGCACATAAGTCAAGGTATTCAGTACATCATACAAATAAAATGTACAAAGAGTTGAGAAACCAATATTGGTGGCCAGGTAAGAAATCTGTTGCAGAATTTGTAGAAAAATATGATATCTGATCAAGAGTTAAGGCTAAATATTAGAAACTCTGAGGATGTTTTCAACAATCAGAAATTCCTGAGTGGAAGTAGGATCAAATCACCATGGATTTTGTAACTAAGTTGCCTAGAACCTCAAGTGGGTATGACACAATATGGGTTATAGTTAATAGACTAACTAAGTCAGCTCGTTTCTTGCCAATAAGAGAACATTATAAGATGGAAAAACTAGCAAGGATTTATATGAAAGAAATTATTTCTAGACATGGGATACCCATTTCAATAATATCTGACAAAGATAGTAGATTTACTTCTATTTCTGGCAAACTTTACAAAAAAACCTTAGAAACTGTAACACCCCGAAAAGTCGAAACGAGTCATTAAGGATAATGGGCTTAAATAATGGGTATTTAATAAAAGAAGGAAATGGGTTATGGGCCAAATTGGGTTTATGGACAAGAGCCTAAGTGATTAAGGCCCATAATCAGCCCTTAACCTACCCAAATCAGCCTCCATCTCCATCATTACAACCCTAGCCACCAAAATTCGTAGAGAGAGAAAGTAGAGAGAGAAAGTGGAGAAAACTCAAGATTTGAAGCTTCTAAGGTGAAGAGATTGAAGATCTGGGTGTTGGAGCATCAAGATCTAAGAAAGAAGCAACAAATCCAGGTAAGAATCGACCTCTAAACCCTTCTGTAGATCAAACCCAGATTCTAGGGTTTTGAGTTTTGAAAAGTTGCAAAGAATCGCATAAAGGTCACATTTTTACATATGAAAACATGTATAAAGCTTAGATTTAGCCTCATGGATGATAAACTAAGAGATTGGACGTAAAAAGTTATGATTTTGGGTTAAAAACGGACTGGTTCGTAATTTTTATGCGATCTGCGAAACTGTATATTCATCCAGCGAATTTGCATATTCAATCAGCGAAACTGTGGATCTTCCTGCGAAATTATAGTTTCGCACGTAGTTTCGCAGACATGTTTTTCCAACGAAAGTTGGGCGAAACTGGTAGCAAAACTGGCAGCGAAGATGCCAGCGAAACTGTCAGCGAATGTGCTAGCGAAACTAGCAGCGAAACTGCTGGTGAAACTAGCAGCGAAAGTGTTGGCGAATCTAGCTGCAAAATTGCTGATCTTGCAGCGAAATTAGCAGCGAATTTAGGCAGAAAATTAACCCCTTAGAGTGTTAACTTGTCTGCAGGTTGTGTAGTGGGATCCTAGCCTAGAAAGCTTAGTCTTGAGGTTACTCGTGGTATCCAAGTGAGTTCTAGATCTCCTGTTCTATAAGTTTTTCCATATTTTGGGGCTATTATGCATACTAAATTTATATTTTTAAATGACCAAGATTTTAAGGGGTTTTAACAGGAAGAACGATTTTTCTATAAGTAAATGTGCTATATAAATGTTTAAATATAAAAATTTTTCGCGCTGACCTGGCAGCCCGGCCCCAGCCAGGGGCGTTGCCCCTTGGACCCCACTAGGGGTTGCTGCCCCTAGGACCCCGCTATCAGGGGCTGTCGCCCCCGAACCCCCACTGTCCCGCGGCGGGTCGGTTATGTTTGATGATAATTAGTACTTGGCATGTTGTGTACTTAATAAGTTAAGTATTTTATATACTAAAGAGGAAGATGATATTAATGAAAAGTGAAACTTAATGAATGTTACCCCCGGGCCCGTTTGATGATGAAAAGTCTTGCAAGCACTATGATAGACTTTACTTATGTGAGTCTGATGTATGATGATGGATCTGTATTCATGAGCGGGCTATGTGCCTTGCAGTGTGGATCAATTGTCGGGGGTTAGCTACCGTTTTCATGTGTACCGACAGGGATTGGCATTTGTTGTCAATCAACATGGAGCTCTTGCTTTGTGCAATCTCGTTTATGATGAAAGTGAAAGATAATGAAAGAATGAAAGATAATGAACATGCTTATTATGATGCAAGTTATGTTATGTACTATGATGTATGCATGGTCATTATATGAAGGATAAAGTTTATATTTTCTTATATTATTTAAAACTAGAACTCACTCAGCGAAGCTGACTTTTATGCATAATAGTTGGCAGGTAAACGCTGATGCTGAGGATGGCACACGGAGCTACTTGGGGAGCTATGGATGGCATTCCTATTTATGAAATCTTTATTGTATTTTAAGAACAAGTTATATGTTTTGTATGTAATTAAAAGGCAAATGTATGAGTACAATATGGTTTTTATGCTATGATTTTATGCTATGATTACCATCCATAGACATACGGACAAAATGAGAATACAATTCAAACATTAAAAGATATGTTGCGAGCATGTGTATTAGATTTTGGTGGTAACTGGGATATATATTTACCTTTGATAGAGTTTTCATATAACAATAGTTACCATGCTAGTATTGGAGCAGCTCCATTTGAAGCTTTATACGGAAGGAAGTGTAGATCACCTTTGTGTTTGAATGAAATACAAGATAGACAATTTACAGGCCTAGAACTTATACAAGAAACATCTAATAAGATTTCTGAAATTAAGTACATATTAAAGGTAGAACGGGATAGGCAAAAGAGTTATGTTGATAAGAGAAGAAAGCCTTTAGAATTTCAATAGGAGATAAAGTATACTTGAAGGTATCACCATCAAAAGGAATTATTCGATTCGGGAATAGAAATAAGTTAGACCCTAGGTATGTTGGTCCTTTTGAGATAATAGATAGGATTAGTCCTATAGCCTATAAGTTAGACTTACCTCAGGAATTAAGTGATATACACAACACCTTTCACGTATCAAATTTGAAGAAATGTCTAATAGATGAGACATTAAAGGTACCAATACAGGAAATCAAAATAGATAATAAACTTCATTTTATGGAAGAACCAGTAGCCATTATGTATAGAGGGGTAAAAGGTTTAAGAAGAAATAGAATCCAGATAATAAAGGTCAAATGTAATTCAAAAAGAGGACCTGAATTCACATGGGAAAGGGACGATGAAATTCAAAGAAATATCCACACCTGTTAGAGGTTAAACTGAATAAAAAGAAGTAATTTCAAAGCTAAACCTCCACGACCTTGAGAATACCTTCCAATGATTTTCGGGGCGAAATTCTTTTTATGGGGAGAGAATGTGATAACCCTAAAACAAAGATTAGGTAAATTCCACATTATCTTTAAATTGATAATACATGTTAGTACTATTAGAGGTAACTAAGGTAATTTCATTTGATTACATGAATTGTAGTATGTTTAAATGATCATGAACATATGAAACATGAGCATGCATGAATGTATGCATAAAAATTTACGTGTGCATCTATTTCTTTCATGTGAATTTCGTGGTTATCATATCAGATGCATTTAGTTATCAAATCATATGGTTAAATGACTAGTTACTTGAATGATGAATGTCTCATATTTACATGAAATAAATTAAGATCAAAACTCAATCAAACATTACCAAACAAGATTACATCTAGAACCTTATATCAAAACCAAAACTAAACAAACCTTAAATGCCTAAACACTAACTAAAATACAACCTAAACCCTTGTATCAGTTTATTAAGACACTACACAACCCGATTAAGCACCTAAGTCTTTGACTAATCCTAGCTTCATGACTAAGTCATTAGCACCACAACTTGACACCTAGCCAACCCTTACACTAATCACCACCTTAAACCGCCACCTAGTATCGCCTTGACACTAACCTCTCCTAAAAACCCGCCAACTATCTTAATAACATGACTAAGCATCCATACAACCCCACCTCATCACTCAAAATCTTAGAACTAATTATGATAGAATCCATCACTTGAAGCTCTCGGCCGATGGAGCCACCACAACAACAACCCACCGTAAACCACCATACCGTAACACACCACAATCACAAAATCACCTCCTCTGCAACCATCTCTCGGCTCCCACCCTCTCTCCCTCTTAGTTCTCAAGTCATCTCTACCACCACCCTCAAACTCTCGATCCTCACCTCATCACCAACTCTTGCTTTCGGTTCCTACAATCAACACCATCACCATCCTTTGTTCTCCACCAACTAATTTATATCAAGCACCAACTGGGCTCTCAGTTCTTTTCATCAAACAACGTTAGATTTATAAAACCTAAAACCAACAAGCTTTAAGAGCGTATATGTGTTTATATGAGTTTAAATAAACACATATAAACTAACTCTTGGAAGTTAAATCATCAAGAAAATTCTAAGAACTCACAAACACCTGATTTTATTCAAAAATCAGTAAAGAAATAGGGATTCAAAATTTAAAACTTTGGATTTTTATATAAACCAAGAGTTTAAACAAAAAGATTACAAATAAAAAGGCTAAAAACCTAAATGTTCTCGAGGAATTGGATTAAATACTTAAATGACTATGATTGTGGGAATAAAATTAGAAAATTGTTGATAAATATGAAATAGTAATCTGCAAATTTTAATGTAAAAATAATGGAAAGGTTAATTTATATAATTAATTCAAGGAAATTAAAGGAAATAATTAAACAGAAACTCGGAACCTGGTAAAATCTAGAAAAATTATATAACAACCCTTATATTTTATAGGAATTCCTGAATAAGTTTCTGTAAATAGAAAGTTAAAAGAAATAGCAAAACAATGAGATAAATTATGGAAAATTTACAAAAATTATAATATTTTGAATAGAATAGTATGTATGAATTTCGGAAATTTTAGAGATGTTTAACTATTTCTGCTAATTAATGTGAAATCTATAAAAATTCTAGAAATTTGTTTATTATGAGTTATTAACTTGAAATTTTATGAGATCATATAGATTTCTAATATTTTGGCTGGTAAATTTAGGTGATTTTTGAATAACAGAAGCTATGGAATTGGAATTTTGGCAATTTTTGTGATAAAATGCTGAAAATTTTAAAGATATTAGATTTATCAACAAATAATTATTTTATTGGAATTATTTGACTTATTGGCTGGAAGCAAGGTGAGTAACATAGCTCCTTTTTTATTTATAAATAGAGAAAAAGCAAACTGTTTGTGTTGAATTTGATGCATTTTTTTAAGAAATTTGATTTATTACTATCATGGAATGTCGGGTGAATTCCACTTAACTCTTTCGGTAACTCCAATCTATAGGCCACCTCTCCTACTCGAAATGATTCGGAAAGGGCCTATGTACCTCAGGCTCAACTTGCCCCGCTTTCGGAAACAAATGATACTCTTCCAAGGTGAGACCTTCAACATAACCCGGTCACACACCTGGAACTCAATCGGTCTGCGTCGTTTATCTGCATACGACTTCTATCTATCTTTGGCTACCTTCATGAAGGCTTTGATCTTTTCAAGCTTCTCAGTCGTAGCCTCGATCACCTCGACGCTCCCTAACTCCTTCTGACCAATATCACCCCAGTAAACGGGTGTTCTGCATCTTCTACCGTATAGCATCTCATATGGGAGCTACCAATGCTGGCATGATAACTGTTGTTCTACGAGAATTCAGCTAACGGTAACTGGTCATCCCAACTTCCTCCAAAATCGATAACACATGCCCGAAGCATGTCCTCCAAGGTCTGTATGGTCCTGACCATCAGTCTGGGGATGATAAGCCGTGCTAATATGTAACCTCGTCCCCATAGCGTCGTGGAATTTCTTCCAAAATTTAGATGTAAACCGGGTGTCACGATCAGACACAATAGACACCGACACACCATGACGAGTTACAATTTCCCAGATGAACAGATCAGCCAACCTCTCAGATGAATATGTCTCACGGATCGGTAGAAAGTGAGCACTCTTCGTCAAACGGTCAACTATCACCCATATGGCATCATACCCTTTCGGGGTACGCGGCATCTTTGTAATGAAATCCATGGTGATGTTCTCCCACTGCTATTCCGGTATATCCAAAGGTTGGATCTTCCCATACGGCTTCTGATGCTCGGCCTTCACTTGCAAGCAAGTAAGGCGATTACTCACATACTCCACCATATCACGCTTCATACCTGGCCACCAGTAATCTTTCTTCATGTCTTGATACATCTTCGTGGCACCAGGATGAATGAAGTATCGAGTCTTATGAGTTTCATCCATGATCTTCACGCGTAGATCCCCAAAATGAGGAATCCACACACGTCCGAATCGGGTTCTAACACCGAGTGTGTTTTCACCCAACTCTGCGACCAGACCTCTCATTCTTTCAGAGTTAAGATGATCTTCTTTCAATGCTTCATCTTGAAACTCCTTGACTTGCTTCATTACATCGGAGGTCATGATCAGTTGATAAGCTTTCACCTGAATCGGCTAGGGTCTCTCCTTTCGACAAAGGGCATCCGCCACCACGTTGGCTTTGCTCGGATGGTAATGGATCTCGCAATCATAGTCTTTTATGAGCTCCAAGCATCTTCTCTGCCTCATGTTCAGGTCCTTCTACTCAAAGAAGTACTTCAAGCTTTTGTGGTCAGTGAATATGGTGCACTTCGTCCCGTAAAGATAGTGCCTCCAAATCTTTAACGCAAAGACCACGACTACTAGCTTCAAGTCATGAGTGGGATAATTGACCTCATGAACCTTCAACTGTCGGGATGCATAGGCTATAACCTTTCCCCTCTGCATTAACACGCACCCCAAGCCCCAGTAGGAAGCATTAGAATAAACCACCAGATCCTCACTTCCATCGGGTAACGACAGAACAAGAGCTTGAGTCAACCTCGCCTTCAGTTCCTCAAACGCCTTCTCTTGAGCTTGACCCCATACAAACTTTACATCTTTTCGGGTCAACTTAGTTAGTGGAGAAGCGATCTTAGAAAAGTCTTTGATGAATCTTCTGTAGTAGCCCGCCAAACCCAAGAAGCTACGAATCTCGGAAGGCGTCTTTGGTGACTTCCATTGCATAACCGCCTCCACCTTTGTCGGGTCCACCATAATCCCGTCATGATACACCACATGACCCAAGAATTGAACCTCGTGCAACCAAAACGCGCACTTGGAGAACTTGGCGTACAACTTCTCCCTTCTCAACGTCTCTACAACCTCCCGAATGTGAGCGGCATGCTCTATCTCGTTCTTCATATAAATTAGGATATAATCAATAAACACGATCACTGATTTATCCAACATCGGCCGACACACTCGATTCATTAGATCTATAAAAGCAGCTGGCGCGTTGGTCAAACCAAAAGACATGACAAGGAACTCGTAGTGACAATATCGCGTGCGGAAAGCTGTTTTAGGGATATCCTGCTCTTTCACCTTCAACTAATAGTAGCCCGATCGAAGATCTATCATTGAAAACCAACTGGCACCTTGAAGCTGATCAAACAAATCATCAATCCTCGGTAACGGGTATCGGTTCTTCACTGTCAACTTGTTCAACTCACGATAGTCAATACACATCCTCATGCTACCATCCTTCTTCTTCACAAATAAGACCGGAGCACCCCAAGGAGAGATACTCGGCCTAATAAACCCCTTGTCGAGCAACTCCTGTAGTTGTTCCATCAACTCCTTCATCTCTGTCGGAGCTAACCGATACGGTGCCTTTGCAACAGGTTGGGCACCCGGTATCAAGTCAATTTGGAACTCGATCTCACGGTCAGGTGGCACTCCTGGTAAGTCTTCTGGGAACATGTCTGGAAAGTCACACAGAACCGGTACATCGGCTAGTTGTGGTGTTGGCGTATCCACATCCTTTACATAGGCCAAGTAGGCACTACATCCACGCCTCATACACTTTCCCACCACCGCCATCGAAATTACTTTCAGAATCGTCGTGACCCGATCACCATAAACAGTCACCAAACTCCCGTCAGGCGCTGTCAACCGAATCATCTTCTTGCGACACACAATGTTCGCCTCGTAATCCGCTAACCAATCCATCCCAAGAACCAAATCGAAACCACCTAAGGTCATCACGAACGGTCTAACAAGAAATTTATGACCTTCTAGCTCCACATCACAATTCTCTATCATCTCAGAAATCCTAGTAGACTTACTTATGGCAGTTTCTACATCGAAGGGCGCATCGACACGTCTACTAGAGAAATAAAACTTTTACTAGCACCAGAATCAAATAACACAGAAGCTAAAGTTTGGTTCACTAGAAACGTACCGGACACAACATCAGGGTCCGTCCTAACCTCCTCCTGTGTCATGGTGAATGCCCTAGCGCTCGCCCTCGGTCCTTCACTCACGGTCTTCTTCACCCCGGAACCCTCAGCCCTCGGCTTCTTACAATCCCTACTTATGTGGCCCTCCACGCCACAGTTAAAGCATCGGATCGTACGACAGTCCCTGGCTATATGCCCCGCCTTCCCACATTTGAAGCACATGTTCGACCCCAGCCTGCATTCCCCACTATGCTCTTTTCCACACCTACCACACTTCTTCAAACCAGCACCCGATGCGACCACACGGCGGTCATCCACCCGTGCCTTTTTGTTACCCGTCGAGGCATCACCCCGACCAAACCTCTTCCCATGCCAGTTTCGATCACCACTACCCTTCTTGCTACCTTTAGTCACCACCACCGTCCTCTCATCATACAGTCTCCCTGCCAAATCCACCACCGACCTAAACGTACTCGGTCGGGCAGCGATCATGTACCTGCGAATATCCACTAGCGAACCCTGAATGTACCTCTTAATCTTTCGTGACAAAGGCGTCACTTGGTCCAGCACCAGGCGTGTCATCTCATTGAACTTGGTAGTATACTGCTAATGTGTCATGGTTCCCGCCTCCAGATGCAGAAACTCTCTCTCAACTTTATCCATTTCTCTATGAGGACAAAACTCCTCAATCACCAACTTCTTCAGTTCGGATCATCTCATTCTTCCGATTGCCCGACTACCCTCGGCTTGGACAATATTGTCCCACCAGCATAAAGCTGAGTCCACAAACGAGTGGGTAGCAAACTTCATTTTCTGGTCCTCCCGGCACTCGCTGATATCAAGAACAGCCTCCATTTCCCTCACCCACCGGTGAGCAGCAGCAGCAGTGCCGTTACCATCAAAAGTAGGGGGCTTGCATCTCATAAACGCCCCATAGTTACAGGCTCGTACCACCTCTTGCACGGGCTCATCTTCCTCTTCCTCTTCTTCATTATCAAAGAAAATCGTTTCAAGCTCCGGTTGCTCCCGTCCCCCCGAGGCCATGTTTCTCTCCTTTCTTTCTCCTTCCTTTACTGCCTTGATAGCACTCTCATTATCAGAGAAAATCGTTTCAGCCTCCTTTACCAAGGCCCTCAAGTTAGCACTCTCATCCCCAGCCTCCGGATGAGAGGTCTCAGGTTCTTCAGGAACCACATTTTCAACTCTAGGCCTTCCTCTTTTGGGTCGCGGTTCCGCACCAGGCCCACCACGACCTCCACCCCTAGAATCTTTAGAAGATCTACCACCGGTCATTCTCTAACACACTGAAAGATTCAAACACCAACACGGTCATTCAAGGGAACAGCTCAGTTTATGTCAAGTATAGTAAGTCCCTAATTATAGTGGCCAGTTGTGATTAGCCACTTACTTTACTCTTCATATCCCGAGAATTACCTATCCTGACTACATCAGTATCTAAATCTACATACACCACGTAAACCACATAACATGCGCACACAGTACCAGTTAACATTACGAAAATACCTGATGGCACGCAGCTACTCAGATTGGCATCCCATTCCCTTTCCGTCCCATTTTAAGTTTAAGTTAAGGTTTATTTTGAAAATTTACCCATTTCACTTAAACTTTGGCTCTGATACCAACTTGTAAGGCCCCGTTCCTGGGACGCCTACAGTTGGTCATTCATCACACATAAAACATATAATTACATTTAACTTTCATAAAACATCATAGCGGAATTATCAAAATAGATATCTCATCTCATTATAAAACCTTATGTAAAACAACACATCGTTATCAGGTTACAAAATACATGTTGTATTTCATCACAAAAGCATTATAAAAGTGCATGCCATCCAAAAGAGCTGAGTAGCCGCCTCGTGCCATCCTCAGCAATCACTACCTGCCAACTGGAAACACATAAAAGTCAGTGTTGCTGAGTGAGTTCTAGTTTTAAATAAAAACATACTTTTCTTTCATTAAAACCGTTCATTACTTTCATGCAATCACACATCATACGTACACATAGATAATATCATTATTATCTTCATGATTCATTCATACTTTAACTTCCATTTGTTCATACATTCTTACTTTCATTCGTTCGTTCATCATTACATCTTTTCTTTCCATTAAAACCATGAACTTTACCCTTCAGTTTCCTGGTACTGGGCCTAAGCCTATCATAGACCTTCCATTACGGTGCACGGCACCTCTGGCCACAGTACCTAAGATAAAGTTCAGGTGTACCATTATCATGTGCTATGTCTTTCAGTTTCCTGGTACTGGGCCTAAGCCTATCATAGACCTTCCATTACGGTGCACAGCACCTCTGGCCACAGTACCTAAGACAAGCAACAATGGTTCTATACAAATGGTCAATAACAAAGAAAGACCCAGATATGCATCCTCCCGAGGTCGCAAACCCACACACCGTTGGGCTAACACCTTACAAAGGGGCGTGTCCCGTTATACCATGCTTGCAAGACTTTTATTACATTCCATTGTTTATTAATGCATGCATTCATTCATCATGTTCCTCTTTTATTATCTTCCACATTACGTTACATAATACTTTCATTTCATTCATTAACATAACACGTAAAGCCACAGGAAAGATAAACATTTATCAAAATCAAGAACATCAACATACACAGTCATCATCATCATACAGGGCAACATCATACATACATAACATACATCATGTATAAATATGCAACATCATCATCATCATCATCATCATCATCATCATCATGCCCAACATACCCTCTAAGGCCTCAACAGTCATCTTACATGAACTTACGGGAACTTCCGTGTCAAAACTTACATCTGCACTTTCCCCCGAAAGTCAGTAATTAAACTACATATTTCCCCGGGTACAACAGCCCTACTTGGGCGTATGGACACCCTTCAGTCGCATGGCCTCCAGGCGACTGAACATCATGCGAATGGACCCATGCGGATGAACATCTATGCGGATGGACACCCAGTCATGCGAATGGACCTCATGCGGATGGAACTAATGCGAATGAGCACCTATGCGACTGGGCCCTCAGTCGCATGACTCCCCGTGCGACTGGCCCCCAATCATACTAATGAATCCTCAATCGTGCGAATGAACCCTCAATCGTGCGAATGAACCCTCAATCGCACCTCAGTCGGCCGTATGGCCTCCATTCGGTCGCATAGCCCTAACTGATGCAGAATGGAGTTCATCCCGAACCCAATCTGCCATTTTTGACCTCCAAGCTCATCCAAACCCATTCTAAGCCTAAAAAAACCATCCTAAACCTTAGGAATGCATACCACAACACCATTCAAGCACACACAAGCCCAGAAACAAACTCCAAACGCATCACACGCAAACACATACAAATGGGTCAAACACACACATATACAAAAACAGGTTTTCCATGTGTTCCAGCCCCAAAATCATTGAAAACATGTAAAAGAGGGGTCCTAGAACTCACACAAACGACCATAACGAGAAGAGCTTCGATTGGACTCGTTACACGACGATTTTGCCCGCTAGAATCCACTCGAACCGACCTTTTCCTCTCTTTTTCTCTCTTCTTCTTCTCCTCTTTTTCTTGGCTGAAAATGTGGGTGTGGAGAGAGGGTAAGGGCTACCCTCTCCCTTCAAATACCTCCACGCACCCAACTTTCTCTCGTTGGCGAGTTTGGTCTCTCGACTTTGGACTTTATTTCTTTTTCTTCATTCGTCCGCTTCAAAATAAATAAATAACCGGGTGTTAGAAGTCCACCCCCCTTAAATAGGTTTCGTCCCCGAAACCTGTTATTCCTCGAACATAAGATGCATTGTTTGAATTCACGTTGTAGCAAGAAAGCCAAGTTGTTCATATAAGGTGTTAGCATATTTCAATATCCCAAATCGTATAGTTGTCTCAATATTATTTTACCTTATCACGTTGTTTGTTATTAATTATGTTCTTCATTCACTACTTAACTTCTTGCAACATAAAAATCTCCAACTTCTACTTCTCACAGGTCAGGGTAGAATCGTATCCCACTAATGATCCATAACTCAATGTTAATCCATGAAAATTTAGCAACTAGAGAAGAGGATAAAGTTGTCATAAAATAGGAATAACAAAATAATATATATCATAGTTTGAAGTTTGTTTGACGTATATATGATATTTAAGAGGTTTACTAGGGTAAATATGAATTCACTATTTATTTTATTATAATGAACTTTTATATAAACACAAGAAATATTAATATTAATATTCACCTCTATATTTAAAAAGAAAAGTGAATAAACAATAAATTTTCTAAGTTTTACGTTTTACACTTTCGTCCTCGGACATGTTTTACATGTACACACGCTTTACCAAATGCGGTTGTTGTGGCAGTGGCTCTGTTGCCAGCCGTACCAAATGCGAAGAGGGGGTTTTTTAGGGTTTTATAGTGGTGGCCGGCTATACCAAAGGCAACGATGGTAGTTGTTCTAGCAGTGGCTCGGGCGGCAGCTGTTGTCGTGATGAGGGGGTAGTGGTGGGCGACAACGGTGGGACTATAATGTTAGGTTGAAGATGGAGTGGGTTTGGTTCACTCATTTATTAATATTAAAATGAATACATTTATATATTTTTGTCTAAAATATTATAAGGGTAAAAATGTCATTTTTAAAAAGTAACAGGAAAATTAACTCTCCATCTATGTCAAGGACCATTTATGTTACGTTATGACAAACCTTTGGACCGACCTTTTAGTTATTCAAACCTGAGTATCGAAAGTGAAAACAGACCTAACCACAGGAACTTTCTTGTAATTAACTCTAAAAATAAATAATAAATAATAATAATAATAATAATAATAATAATAATAATAATAATAATAATAATAATAATAATAATAATAATAATAATAATAATAATAATAATAATAATAATAATAGTAATAGTAATAATAATAATAATAAATTACACGGATAGTCTGTGGGGTATGCACGTAACCATGCGATGCAATCTAATATTGCACAAAGCAAAGCTTAGTAACCATGCGATGCACTAAGAAAGGAAATCAAATGCTTCCATTAAGTGAAGCTATAATGACCATGTAATATACTAAGAAAGGGAATCAAATGCTTGCACAAAGCAAAGCTACAATGAGCATGCTATGCATCAAGCAAGACAATCAAATGCTTTTCTAAAGCAAAGTTACAATCACTATGAAATGCACCAAGTAAGGCAATTAAATGCTTCCACGAAGCAAAACTACAATGACCATGCAATGCATTAAGCAAGGCAATACTTGCACGAAGCAAAGCTACAGTGACTATGCAATACACCAAGAAAGTCAATCAAATGCTTGCACAAGGCAAGACTTGGGTAAAGGGTAAAACGTAATGAAATCTATATAACATACTAAATTTGATTTAAGGTAATAAACACTTATCAAAACTAAGCATAAGCTCATTAAATATGTATATCACGAAGACATAGAAAATATAAGCTAAATAGGATCAATGCAGATGAAAAATGTTCAAGTCTTATGAATACGCATGAGTAAAAGTTCAACTATGGACTTTGACTTTTGGACTACTTGTAGGTCAATGCGGATGAGCGTAGGTTCAATGCGGTTACACTTGGACTATTTAGCCAAGTAGGTGTCACTATGGATGGACATTAGTGCAATATGAATGAGTGAGGCAATACGGATAATAGTGATGGATGTGGACAAATATTGGATTAATGAGGCTAAGTTAACACCAATTTGGATGAGTTAACCTTAACATGGTTAAGTAAGGTTTAATGCAGATCGGTAGAATCTAACACGAGTAATAGTTAGCCTTCAACAAACAGTGTTTAATATGGTTGAACAAAATATGGCTAAAGTGAATAGTGACTACCGAATTCATATTCAATGGAAATTATCCAAAGTTACATCATTATTTTTCCTTGAAAACTATTAAATCATTAATACTATACAGACAAATAAACATTGAATAGTATAAACGTAAACTAGAAATAAAGATGGTAACTTTATGGTTAAAGATAATAGATCTGTTGTGTAAAAAAAATTTAGCATGCATAACATCCCCAAAATCATTAAAGAGAATAAAAAGAAGGGATCTAGAACTCACATGTTAGTTTTAAAGAAGAAACCCTAAAACGAGCTCCAAAACTTGAAATCTACACTTTTCTACATAAAGCTGGAAAATTTGTCTTGAGATCTCTATAGTAATATGCTCATGAACATAGATTAGGCTTGTTGATGATAATAGAGGCATAAAGCCTTACCTTTCACGTGAAATCCAAGCTTTCTCTTTCTAGAAGTAGTGATTTCTCTCTCTAAGTCCCTTTGAAATCCTAAGAAAGCAAGAAAGGGAATATGTGCAGCTACTTTCTATTTATAGGGTACTTTAGGGTATTCAGCTTTTCATAAGTATGTAACTTTTAATGGGTTAAGTTTTGATGTAATAGGATCAATTATGGGGATTAGCTACTATTCAATCTCATAAACTGATTCTACCTAATTAACCTTTAAAACATGGAAATAACATTACATACCAGTTCATCATTTACTAACATAAATATGTTATGTATGCGTGAAATGCTTGTTAACATGACCAAATTCAATAAAAACATGTAAAAAGAAAGGATCTCAAACTTATCTCAATGAAAATGATGCACAACACTCAACTGAACTATAATACCCAAAATCTATATACTCATACGTAGAGGTAACAAGAGATGTCAGTGAAATCAGATTAGGAATATAGATATGTAGATCTGATCTTCACATACTATGCTTGAGTCTAAATAACCCCCCCTCCCTTTCTAACCTTTAATTTCATACATTTTCATCACATACTTGAACAGACTTTATTTTAAAGTTTTAGGATTTTTCATTGATTGCTTTGTTATGTGCATTGTATGGTGTGACACCCGACATTTTCCGGTCACTTTCTGATCAACACGAACATGGTTTTTCGATCATACATTCAAGCATTTAATGTTGTTTACTTAAATGCGTCATTTAGTGCACAAACATTCACGAACCTTTCACGTAACGTAATGGTAATTCAAAAAATTACTGAATTGTACGCGCGTTTGTCCCTGAACGGTAGTGATTTGTCAAAATGGTTTTCAAACAATCATAATTGGTGTGAAATTATGTTTTGTACGATTATGTGATTAATTATGTAGCTTTGTTGTGAAAATTGGGAATTTTCTGGCATTTACGCGTTTTCCCGTATTTCGGCTTTTAACGCCAAAGTTCAATTGAGTTATGTGAGCATTTGGTGGTTTCGGTGTAGAAAAATTTCTTAATGTTTGTTTGATGTTATGTTAGAATTTGGCGGTTTCGGTGTTGAAAAAGTTCAATTGCGTAGCTTTAAAACGATTTTATAAAAGACGTGGGCCTTTCTTGTAAAAAAAAGTATAAAACCCAACCCCCAACCCTAATAACCATTTGACCGTCCCATTTCCCTTCCCCTTTCATTTTTCGTAGCAAATCAAAAACCCACACTAAGGACATCTTCTTTGATCTTGTTCTTGCATATTGGTGGTGATTTCCATCATTTCTTGCATCAAACGCGTAGTAATGATCATCATCTAAGCATTTTAAGTAAGTTTTTATGTTTGATTTCATATTCTTTGATCTTAATGATGAACATGAACCCAAGATGATCCAAACAAGTCAAAACTTGAAATTGATTGAAATTAATGATAGATTATGTGTTAGTATTCAATATAATGATGTTTGTACAGTTTGGTTTTGTGAAATTGTGTCGTTTTGATAAAAAACCAAGGCTTACTTATTAAGAAAACTTTCATTTGGGGCTTTTGTAGAAATCATATGGATTTTGTTGAAATTGGATTGAATTGATGGTTCTAGGATGTTAGTTGATGCTAATGGATGAAACGTCATGTTTTGAACTTTTGATTTTGGCTTGGCTTTTAAGTACTTTCTATTATAGGAAACTTTTTGGGTAAGTTAGTTTATAGATGATAATTTATGCATGTTTGATGAGATGTGCAATTGTTATATGATGTTTAGGGCATAAGAATGGATTGGGAATAATTAAATGTTGAAAAGCGCATCGTATGAGCATGCTTGCTATTTATGCAAACTTTTGTGACTTGATGTAATGAATGATAATATGATATTTGTAGAATATATTATGGTGATGTGATTGATGTTGGAATGATCATAGGAGCATGTTAGGAGACTTTGGATGAAATTTGTAAACCTTGTGTTCTTATGTTTTAATTTTGAAAACTTTAGGCATGATGAAGTTTCTATGTTATGTTAACTTGTTGTGGATGATTTGGATGTGTTACATGTATAATTGAGATGGTTGTTGTGGTATGATTCATAATTTTTAAACGGATTGCACATGTGTAATGATGTCATACTTTCAAACATAGAAACTTTCCAAAAATAGATTTCCAGCATGAAACTTTATGTGAATCCTCATTTGAGCTATTTGAACATGAATAAACATGTTTTTTTTAATTATTTGAGTCACCAACGGGTCGTCGGGTCAGTCTAGTCAACTTTGATCAACAAAAGTCAACTTGGTTAAACTTGTCAAACATTTCTCGAACACGCTAATAGTTATGTTATTTGGATACAATGGGGATCATTTGACCATTATGTACACACACATATGGACATACATTTGTTAGGTAACAGTTAGCTTTTGGCTGTTACTCTTCATGTTTTTACTACGCATCTAAGGTGAGTCTTCACGGCCCCACTTTTACTTACTTTTTTTTGGGGGGAGAAGCATGCAAACTATTTCTATTTACTGCTTTTAGTATTATTGGTACATCGCATGTTACTGTGGTGCAAACATTATCACGCAAGTCCTTACACACTCGAACCGTTAATAACGGAATAGCGAGGTAATTTTGGGTAGTACTACTGGGTTTGACAAACCCACCCGTGTTAGTCACGCTAAATCGACTGGAGGTCAAACGGGTGTTAATTGACCTAGACACTTGCCATTGTTCTGTGATAAGACATGGTGGAAGGCAAAACAACTCACAAACAGTCAGCTTCGATTCGAAACGCTAAGTAACTCGATATATAGGCTAGCTGCCCATGGTATACCTTTGTTTACTTTTACCAAGCAAACATTCAAGCATATTTACTTATTTAAACATGTGAACTCACCAACCTTGTGTGGACACACTTTAGCATGTCTTCTCAGGTTGCATGCACGCTTAAGGCTAGGGTTGCATATCTGAGGCTCATGCATCATCTTTATCATTTGAATGCAAGTTCATTTGCATTTACTACTTTTCTATTGGGCGCTTTGTTTTATGCATTTATTACTTATGGTTTTTCAAAAGTTTATGCTTCCGTAATGATTACATTTAAAACTGTGTTTTACTCTGATTTAAGGTCAAACGCTTATTTTAAAACGCATATAGTGTCATTTGATATGACTGTGTCTGAGATCCTGGTTTGTCACGTGCCTTGCGGTAGAACCCCGCGGGTGAATTTTGAGGTTGTGACACATGGTCACTGAAATCTTGGCTTATGCAACATGTCACTACAGTCTTGCTATGCACAAACATTTTCTTGTTTTGCTATGTGCATTATATGTTAGCTGAAGTCTTATCTTGTGCAACAACTTTTCTAGAGTCTTGATATATGCATGCATCTAATAATTCAATTTATGCATTGTATGGGCACTGAAGTCTTTTTTTGTACTAGCATGTCTCTAGAATCTTGTACTAAGTAGAAGCAAGTAACCTTGATGATGATTCATCAAGTTGCTTCAAAGTATGTGTTATGCTTTGTCACTGAATATCACCGTATCACATCTCTAATTTGTCATTGGTAAACATGGTTTCATTGTTTTCACTATATTCAAACAGACTTAATAAAATTTCAAGTATGAAAACTTATGTTTCAAAAGAATATATATATATGGCTCACTCAACAACATTGATTTTTTAGTGTACATATCAAGCAAATCAAAGGTTGGTTGAGCTTGAGTACAGATAATAGGAAGGAGCTTACCCGACAATAAATATTAGCAATTTATTTCAATGTTTATGTCATGATTTTAAGAAAATAATTGCTCTTATGTAATTGATGATTATGAATGTTTAAAAATGTTTTCCGCTGCTGTGACTATGAAATTTTATAGCTTAAGACTTATGGTAATGATGTACGAATCCAACTATTAGAACTTCTGAAAATGGAGTCTTATGAGGTAACTTTGTAAGAGTGTCAAATGCCTCCGCATTGAATTAAGTTTTCGATGATAGTGTGTAATGGAGGAGCCATTTTAAGTAATTAACTGAATTGATTTGTTTGTGCATATTATGAACCATCAATTTCAATTCACTAATTCACACTTCTATCTAGGAGTTTAATTATGGTTTTGCTATGTCAAATTAAGTTTTCCAAAGATTCGACATTAGCTACCAAATTCAGATCTGTCTTTTAAAGAAAGAGTTAGATGTAATGTTACTAATTCAGAAATAAAATTAATTCTTCTTTGAGAGTGCATTTTGTGAGTTGTGTTCCCACCCTATCACGTATAGTGTAATATATGATTCGCCTAAGATGTTGCACGCTAGAATGTTACGCTCTAATGGTTTTGACTTGAGATAGATAAAGATAAAGGAGCAATCATAGAAGGTAGCATGAGTTATTTCCACTGGTATATTGCAAACAAGTACTGGTGCAATTTTGTCCACAAGACATTAATGAGATCCGATGAGTGTTTGTGAATCTATGCAGGCTCGAATCTCATTAACATCCTATTCGATCAGATGGTGTTTTCAGACGTTTGCATTTTGATGAATGATAAGATGGAGGACAGCTAGCTCAATTCAAACAATATATATGCAATGCAGTTGGTGATCACAGATTCTTGATTGCAAACCAAAGTATTTAAAGATCAGCAGTTCTTCTGTCTGGGATTCTTTATTCATTAACTATCCACACAACCTTCAATGTGTCATAAATTGTTCATCTATCTGGGATTCTATCTATCATCTATCATGCAATATATTTGCATTTATTAATTATCCACACAAGACACAACCTTCAATATATCACAGATTACGTTTCTATCCCTTTTTAAATCTCTGTTTAATCATGCCTTTTAGATGATAATATTATCGTGAACTGTTTAAATGTAAAAAAGGTACCTTAATTTGTTGCATTCTTTGGTAACAAAATGCATTGAATAATTAATGGAAATGGAATGTATGTTTTAGAAGTATGCAACAAACTTAAACATATTTGTCATAGAGTATATAATGGTTGACGAAAGTACTTGTAGCCACGAATTGAAGCTAAGAGCACCCGCAATATATGGTGAAGGATGTTAACAAGGATGTCCTTAGCAAGGACAAAGCATTCCTCTTATGTTCAATAAAGTACGTAACTTGTGGTTTTAAGTATAAAAATTAACTAGATACAGTAACGTTCATTGTATTACTATTTATTCAACTAAATTGTAACCACTTTATAAAATAAATTATTAATAAAAGTTACTAATATGGTCTTGACTATGATGAGACATTCAGCCCCGTGGTAAAGTTAACATCGGTTCGGGTACTATTAACCTTGGCAACAAGTTTCGATTGGAGTCTTGAACAAATACATGTACCCAACGCGTTTTTGTACGGCGATCTTGATCACACAATTTACATGGAACAGCCAATTGGATATGAAGTGAAGTCTTGACTAGGCTGTGTATGTAAATTGAAGAAAGCGTTGTACGGATTGAAACAATTAGTACAACAGCAGATGCAAATTTATTTATTAAATACGGAAAATGGCTTTTATAGTATGTAATGCAATTTATAAAGATAAGAATTACATCTCTCCCTATATTAGCATTCTCGGTTTCACTTCGTCACTCCTATTTATACCCCTTCTTCCTCACCTCACTTTACAACTCATCAAAAACACCATTCTCAATTCTCTCTTCACCATCTATAATGCTCGTTAGTGATCTCGGCGATCACATTGGAATGGAGAGCTCTCTCGATATGAATACTAGTACTTGTACTGGTACTGGTACTTGTACTGATACTTACACTTACACTGCACCGTCTAAGCCATGTGGAATGACCAAAAGGAAATCGTCATCAATGAATGGGAGGATCATGAAAGAGCTCCCGCCGCCGCTACCGATCCAAACGTCAACGGTGTTGAAGCGGTACTACACTGACAATGGGCGGTTGATCATCGCAAAGGAGAAGGTTGAGAGTCCTAAGTATCAGTTCACTTCCCACAGATCCCATGGTCGTCTCACTCTCCGACTTGTTGAGTGTGGTGGCAAGGCGACGGTGGGTGGTAGTGGTGGTGGTGGGTGTTTTGGGTATAACACCACCGTGAAAGTGGTGGCGAATGGAGCGTGTTTGGTGGTTGATCAGAATCAACATTGTGTCATCACGCCAGTTCAGATATTGCAAGGCTGAATTGAATTCATATATTAAAGTTTTTATTTTGTTTTTTACTTTTTTTTTCTTCAGAATTTAATAAAAACTATCCTTTCTTTTCGGTTTTATTTCGAGGTGAAAATATGTTGTTTCATTTTTAGTATTTTAACTTTTTTTCACCCGCAAATCCGATTAACAAATGAGACGATAAATTACTAGAAAACCGAATATTTGGGACGTATTAATTTAGGATTTTAGACCCAAAATTGCAACCGGAAATACCTAGTTAAACACTCACTTTTATGTGGTTTATTGAACAAAATTCTTTTAAATGTTTTGTTTTTTTTTCTTTTGAACAATCGGGGGACTTTATTATAAGAAAAGATAGCAAGGAATGGATTACAGAAACATTACAATTAAAATTAGACCAAGGCTCTCAATCTAAACTAACACATCTCCTTCTAGTTTTTATGTTTTGTACTAATGCATATTTTAATTTGGAACTTCAAGAGTTTTACAGATTGAATTTAATTAAAGAAAGATAGTTGGGATAATTAACGCACTAATCAACAAACAGGTTCTTTTGCATAAATTTATTTCCCTTTAATTTTATATAAATACATTTTCTTTGAGATTTTATAAGCATTATAGATTTGATCATGTAAAAGATACTATCTCTAACTCATAAATTCAACGAAAGTATTTTGGATTCTTTTTATATTTGATCACCGAATAATGGTACCCATCGATATACTGTAACAAAAACGTATGAATTTTCTAAAATTAAAACAATGTAACTGCGTTTATTAAATAATAGATAGGCGTTGACTATAAGTTTGAAGTTAAACTATTGTCAGTTTAGCCGCATAAAGTAAAGGAGTATCAGATTTTCTAACGTGTTTTTTTATCGCAAATGTACGACTTTACTTCGAAGGATATGTGTTATCTTAATCAGGCCTATCTATCTGTTTCCCAGTCGGGACCGCACCCCCAACCCCCTCAGGAGGAAACTCATTGCTGAAAAAACCCTCTAGCTCAACTCTGAACAATTTTTGCTTAGAGTGAGACTTGAATCCATTACCTCCCATATATTTACATGTCATGAGTACTTCAGCTTAACCAGATGGGCTAAGGATCATTGGTCTTTAACGTGTTTTTTAATAGCAAAATATATGCTTTATGAAAACATGTTTAAAAAGCAGAATTTTGTTTGTTAATAAATCTAATAAAACTGATTTTAATGAGAGTGGTAAACACATCTTTCAAAATTGAGAATTAACCATATATGTTTAATATTTATCTTTGGTAATAAGAATTGAAATGATATTAAGAAAATTAAAGTATATACTTCTTTTATGTAGACAAATTAAAAATAAGAAAAAAGTACAATATATATGTTAATAGTATTAAGAAATAGATTAATCAAAATAGTAACCATATCTCTTCGAATTCGAGAATTGTAACAATAGATCAATATGGTTTTTGTTTATCACAATCGTACTGATATTAAAAACAAATAAATAGTATACTTTATAGACACATTTAAAATATCAGATTAATGTTTGTTAATGATACAAAGAAAAATAATCTTACTGAGAATTATGTATTTAAATTTGAGAAACATGTCAAACACCTTTTAATTTTATTTGTGCATCACGTTATCTTTTTTTTTCTCTTTTCACTTTACCTCATCATAAACAAATGGTTCAACCCCTTTTAACTTCACCTCACCCTGTCACCCATTTACTTTTAGGAAAATATTTCATATATATCTTTTTAAATTCTATTAATATCATATATATCCCCCAATAAAATTTTAAAAATATCATATGTACCATTTTCAAATAATCTAAATTTCATATTTACATGTTTTAACTTATGTTATTATTAAATAATTTACAACTGTAAGGATCAACACAATATCACAATCGATCTCATGAGTAAAATGCAGAATGTAATCGCTCACGGTAAGAAGATGAAGAAGAATCAAATGCACATGAACACAATTGTAAATAACTTCAAAGTATATTGCTCTCTGATTTTGGAATGATTACAATACCTATGAAAATCAGAAAAATGACAAAAGCTCACCTAATTACATTACAAAACTTCTATATATACTAAACTAGAAGTTCTTGCGCAAGTCAACATGTTCTCGCGCAACTTGATGTTGTCGCGCGAGAAGCAAGTTGTCGCACGGAAACTTTGAACTTGTCGCTTGACTTGATCTTCTTCATCTTAATTTGATTTCCCGAGTCTCTAGGTTCAACTCCTACAATCTCCCCTAGGGTCGGTGAAGGATGTTACCAAGGAGAGGACAAAGCATTGCTCTTATGTTTTTCGGGAAAATAAAAGAGTTTCAAATGTATGGAATTAAGGTTTAGCACAAATATAACATTTAGACGGAGGTTTCTCTCTATTTTAAAAGTAAAAGGTTTGTTTTAAGTTAAAAACGAACTAGATACACTAATTTATATTATATTACTATATTATTCAACTAAATTGTAATCAGTTTATAAAATAAATTATTCATAAAAGTTACTAAGATATTGGTAAACTAGGTTATAATCCCGTGTATTAAAAATTAATGAAAAGCTAGAAAATATAAAATACTATTTTGGTATAAGATATAACTAAAATTATGTGTGTAAGTATTTTAGTTAATAAAATATTTTTATTATTTTTTTAACTCTTTCATTTTAAAAAAGTGTTTTTTAACACTTGGTTTAGAAATATGTAAGAGACATTTCGTTCTAAGAATATTGTTTTTGAAAAATGTTATTTTTAATAAAAATCTCATTATTTCAAAACTACGGGTATTAGTTATTTTTGTTTTATAATTAATTTTTTATATTTAATAAAGAATTTCTTTGACAAAATATTTATTTTATAAATATTTCATTGTTTAAAACTCCAGGTTTTAGTTATTTTTTAAATTTTTTAGAAAAACATTTTCTTATAAAACCTTTATTTAAAAAAAAGATTGGTTTTAGAATAGTTCATATGTGTAGAAAAATACGTTGTTTAAAAAAGTCATAGTTTCTAAAAATCTTTTTTTTTCAAAAAAGTATATTTTTAGTCAAAATGTTTAGTTATTAATTAATAAAAAAATATGTTTTAAAAAATATTGATTTTAGAAAAAATTAAAATATTTAAAATAAGAGAGAGAGAGAGAGAGAGAGAGAGAGAGAGAGAAAATTTAACAATTAGTTATTTAACTTTTTTAGAATTGATATATAATTTGGGCGCAAAAATAAATTGTAGAGTTAATATGATGGTGACATGTGTCCATTCAATGTAATCATTTATTATTATAGATATAGAAAAAGTTTTCACCTATCATAATTCAATATTTAAAATTTATCCTAAATTTCAAATGGTATATATACTATGTTAAACAATAATATGGATTATTATACTAGATCTTTTTTTTAATTTCGAATGGTCAACGAATACTATAAGCATAGCCACCCACGTAAACTCATTTACGAAAGATAACTCACATCCTCTAAACACAAATAGTGTTAGTGACCTGACCCACCCCTCATTCCAGGGGAAATCCGCTACCCAAAAACCGACAGTGATAAAACTTCTAGGAAGCAGATTGACGGGTCATGAGGTTGCCTCCTCTTAAACTAACTTATTTATTACTCATTGGCATTATACTAAATAATTTAGTTGTTAAATATTACCAAACTAGAAGATAGGGTCCTTCTATAAAAATGTACTGATAATTTTTCTGAGTTTTATCTCCAATAAAGAGTGATACTTAAACAATAACATGATATTATAATATTACGGAGTTTTATAACGAAAACATAATGTGAATAGTATTAGGAAGAAAGCTAAGACTTTTAATACGTATCATATTACTAAACAAAAGGGCAGGATTGAGTTTTGTCACTTAACACAAATGTTATCTCTCAAACTCACTAAGTCACACTCGGTTTGATGATGCAGAATTCCTTAAAAGTTGATAATAATATACTAAGTAAGCAAACACAAGATGATAGGTTTTTCAAGATGCTTGTGTATATTACTTCTCAAATCAAAGTTTTACAAGAATCTTTCAAGCATTCAAAATGAGTTACAATGAGAAACTATATATACTACTATCTACAGCCGGTTATACTTTGATACCAGCTGGAAACTTACGACTAAACAAATACTACATTGCTAGAAGTAAGGTATCTAACATAAAATATTGTCTAATATTTGGTAGTCATGACATGTCCATGACTTACCTTTTGTCACCAACTAAAGTTGGTAACTATACTAACTGAAAAGGAATGAACAGTGGAATAAAGTACAGTCAACTACATGGGCGTCGGAAAACGCCATGCAGTATCTCAGAGGCTGTAGCGGTTTGTCAAAAGGACCATACTTATGTGCACTGGTTCATAGTAGGTTATTCAGAAGGTTAATTGGCTTCGGAAGAACAAGTTCTTCCGAAGCCACTTATACTTCGGAATAGTCTACTTCTTCCGAGGCTTGTGATGATCTTCAAGTCTTCACACTTCGGAAGTCATTGTCTTGGAATCTTCTAAGTGTTGAACTTCATAATTCAGAAGTTAGAGTTCCTATTGAGAAGCTCTTTCAGCCTTGACCTTCGGAAGCTCAGTTTTTGCGTTCGGAAGCTCTTTCTCAGTTGCACCAAAAATGTTCTAAGTGTTTGTTTTGGTTGCACTAGCCATACTTGATGCAACAAACTCCCCCTAGGCTGATGTTACAAAAACCTCACTTGTTTCTACTTTTCAAAACTTTCAGTACCAAGGAGAGAAGATACTTATCTATTTCTTTGTTCTTTCCAGATGTGGTGCTGAGAAGTTTACAAATCTTTTGTAGACAGAAGATCTAGTCTGTCACTCTGAATGATGTGTACCCTTTGTTGTGTCCCTCTGAAGAGAGTTAGTTGACGGGAGTTGTAGTCGTACTCCCACCTACTATGGGTTCCAATTCAGGGCCTTCAACCATTTGTAAGAAGGCTTTGCCTTTGGTGGCTGACCCTTCCTTTTCTTCCTTCTCTCTCAGCTTCAATTCTTCTTCAATCTTGGCCCTTGCACTCAGTTCGACCAGATGAAGACTGCTCAAATGATTTCTAATGTGAGCAGCTATCTCAGAGTTGGAGGGGTTGGAGAATGGTTTCTCTGCTAACTCAACAATGTCAAATCTGCTTCAGTGTAGCAAAGAAGAGACATTAAGCCTGTTGATTTCACCATTCTCTCTTTCCACAACAAAGTTGTGAGAATAGTCTTCGAACCTCTACTGGACAATATTCTTTCTAGGAACAAGAGGTTGAGATGGTAACTTGTCTTCTTTCCAGTGTCTAGTAAAGTCACCAGCTTTCTTCTCAGCTTCTTCTCTTCTTCCTCAAGAGAATCAGAATTAGATGCCAAGATTTTGCGCGGAACCTGAGCCCGGCTGTAAGGCCCCATTCCCGGGACGCCTACAGTTGGTCATTCATCGCACATAAAACATATATTTACATTTGTCTCATAAAAACATTGCAGTGGAAACATTCAAAAACGACATCTCATTTCATTATAAACACTTTTGCCAAATAATACATCATTATCCGGTTACAAAATACATGTTTGCATTACATCGCAAAAGCTTTATAAATGGATGCCATCCCAAAAGAGCCGAGTAGCCTTGCCATGCCATCCTCATCAATCATTTACCTGCCAACTGGAAAACGTATAAAAAGTCAGCGTTGCTGAGTGAGTTCTAGTTTTATAAAATAAACATACTTTACTTTCATCAAAAACTATTCCTTTTATCATGCGATCATTCAACATACGTATACACAGATAATGTCATTATTATCTTTCATCTCATTCATTATCTTCCGTTCCTTTCATACATTCTTACTTCCGAGTCTTTTGCGACAACATAGTCGCTCACCTCAATAGCAATCTCAATAATTGCACGCTATCCGAGTCTTTTGCACCCCTAGGGTTGCTCACCTCATTGCCCATCTTAATGATAGCGAGCTATCCGAGTCTTTTGCAACAACAAGGTTGCTCACTCCAAGGCAACATCACGATAGCACGTTACTCGAGTCTTTTACAACGACAAGGTTGCTCACCCCATAGGCAATCTAAATGATTGCACTTCATCCGAGTCTTTTGCAACACAAAGTCGCTCACCCCATATATATGTTTGCAAGCCTTTCTTTCGTTCATTCGTCATTCATTAATGCATGCATTCTTACTTCATGTTCCTCTTTCTTTATCTTTCACTTTACATTACATAATACTTCATTTATTCATTTAACATGACATGTAAAGCCACAAGAAAGATAAGCATACATCATAATAATGAACATATCGTACACATTCATCATCATACAGGGCAACATCATACATTCATAATATGCATAAACATGCAACATCATCATCATCATCATGCCCTACATGCTCTCTAAGGCCATAATAGTCATCTTACATGCTCTTACGAGGAACTTTACATCAAAACTTACATCTGCACCTTCCCTCGAAGGCCAGAAGTCAAACTACACATTCCTTCGAGTACAACAGCCCTACTCGGGCGTATGGACACCCTTCAGCCGCATGGCCTCCATGAGACTGAACATCATGCGACTGGACTCATGCAGATGAACATCTATGCGAATGAACATTCAATCGTGCGTATGGACCTTGTGCGAATGGGACTACTGCGAATGGGCACCTATGCGACTGACCTCATGCGAATGGACTCATGCGACTAAGCATCTATTCGACTGAACCCTCAGTCGTGCGATCCCCCATGCGACTGGACTCCCAGTCGTGCGACTGAAGCCTTGGTCGTGCGATTGAACCCTCAATCGTGCGAATGAATCCCAATCGTGCGAATGACCCTCAATCGCATCTCTTTCGGCCGTATGGCCTCCATTCGGTCGCCTAGCCCTAGCTGATGCAGAATGGAGTTCATCCCGAACCCAATCTGCCATTTTCGGCCTCCAAGCTCATCCAAACCCATTCTAAGCCTAAATTAACCCTCCTGGACCTTAGGAATACATACCATAACACCATACAAGCAAGCACAAGCCCGGAAACATACACGAAACACATCATACACATCACACCCAAATGGGTCAAACACATACTCACACTAAAAACGGGTTTTAACATTTTCCAGCCCCAAAATCAGTTGAAAACAAGTAAAAGTAGGGTCCTAGAACTCACACAATCGAGCACAACGTCAAGGGCTTCGATTTGGCTTGCCACACGACGAGTTTGGACACCCGAATCACCCGAAACACCTCTTTTTCTCTTTTTCTCCTCTTTTCTCTCTTCTCCTCTCTTGAGAGCTGAAAATTGGTGTATGGGGGAGAGGGTAAGGGCTGCCCTCTCCCTTATATACTCCGCTCACCCAACTTTCTTTCGTTGGCGAGTTTGGTCCCTCGACTTTGGACTTTATTTTCTTTTCTTTCTTCGCCAGCTTCAAAATAAGAAATATTCGGGTGTTACAAGTCCACCCCCCTTAAATAGGTTTCGTCTCCGAAACCTGTTATTCTTCAAACAAACGTGGATAATGTTGTCTCATTTCTTCCTCAGTCTCCCACGTTGACTCGGATCCCTTCCTGTGCTTCCATTGTACACGCACAAGAGGAACCACTTTATTACTTAGCCTTTTCTCTTTTCGGTCGATGATTGCCACTGGTTGCTCCACATAATTGAGTCGTTCGTCTACTTCAATATCTTCCAGTGGAACAATCATATCTTCATCTGCTAAGCACTTCCTTAGATGAGATACATGGAATGTCGGGTGAATTCCACTTAACTCATCCGGTAATTCCAGTCTATAGGCCACCTCTCCTACTCGAGCAATGATTCGGAAAGGGCCTATATACCTGGGGCTCAACTTGCCCCGCTTTCGGAAGCGAATAATACCCTTCCAAGGTGAGACCTTCAACATAACCCGGTCACCCACCTGGAACTCTATCGGCCTGCGTCGTTTATCAGCATACGACTTTTGTCTGTCTTTGGCTGCCTTCATGAAGGCTTTAATCTTCTCAAGCTTCTCAGTCGTAGCCTCGATTACCTCGACGCTTCCCAATTCCTTTTGACCAATATCACCCCAACAAACGGGTGTTCTGCATCTCCTACCGTATAGCATCTCATAGGGAGGCATGCCAATGCTGGCGTGATAGCTGTTGTTGTATGAGAATTCGGCTAACGGTAGGTGGTCGTCCCAACTCCACCAAAGTCAATCACACATGCCCGAAGCATGTCTTCCAGCGTCTGGATGGTCCTTTCTGACTGACCATCAGTATGGGGATGATAAGCCGTGCAAATATGTAACCTCATCCCCATAGCGTCGTGGAACTTCTTCCAAAATTTAGATGTAAACCGAGTGTCGCGATCCGAAACAATAGACACCGGAAAAACCATGACTAGTTACAATTTCCTTGATGAATAGATCAGCCAACCTCTCTGATGAATATGTCTCGCGGATCGGTAGGAAGTGAGCACTCTTCGTCAAGGGATAAACTATCACCCATATGGCATCATACCCTTTCGGGGTACGTGGCAGCTTTGTAATGAAATCCATGGTGATGTGCTCCCACTTCCATTCCGGTATATCCAAAGGTTGTATCTTCCCATACGGCTTTTGATGCTCGGCCTTCACCTGTAAGCAAGTAAGGCACTTACTCACATACTCCACCACATCGCGCTTCATACCCGGCCACCAATAATCTTTCTTCATATCATGGTACATTTTTGTGGCACCAGGATGAATGGAGTATCGAGTCTTGTGAGCTTCATCCATTATCTTCCCCCGTAGATCCCCAAAACGAGGAATCCACACATGACCGAATCGGGTTCTAACACCAAGTGTGTTTTCACCCAATTCCCCGACTAGACCTCTCATTCTTTCAGAGTTAAGATGATCTTCTTTCAATGCCTCATCTTGGAACTCTTTCACCTGCTTCATCACATCCGAGGTCATAATCAGCTGGTATGCTTTCACCCGAATCGGCTCGGGTCTCTCCTTTCGGCTAAGGGCATTAGCCACCACATTGGCCTTGCCCGGATGGTAGTGGATTTCACAGTCATAATCCTTTATAAGTTCCAACCACCGTCTCTGCCTCATGTTCAGATCCTTCTGCTCGAAAAAGTACTTCAGACTCTTGTGGTCAGTGAAAATGGTGCACTTCGTCTCGTACAGATAGTGCCTCCAAATCTTTAATGCAAAGACCACGGCTGCCAGCTCCAAGTCATGAGTAGGATAATTGACCTCATAAACCTTCAACTGTCGGGATGCATAGGCTATAACCTTTCCTCTCTGCATTAACACACACCCCAACCCCGAGTAAGAAGCATCGGAATAAACCACCAGATCTTCACTTCCATCGGGTAATGACAGAACAGGAGCTTGAGTCAATCTCGCCTTCAGTTCTTCAAACGCCTTCTCTTGAGCTTGACCCCATACGAACTTCACATCTTTTCGGGTCAACTTAGTCAGTGGAGAAGCAATCTTAGAGAAGTCTTGGATAAATCTTCTATAGTAGCCCGCCAAACCCAAGAAGCTACGAATCTCGGATGGCGTCTTTGGTGACTTCCATTGCATAACCGCCTCCACTTTCGCCGGGTCCACCATAATCCCATCAGGATTCACCACGTGACCCAAGAATTGAACCTCGCGCAACCAGAACGCGCACTTGGAGAATTTAGCATACAACTTCTCCCTTCTCAACGTCTCTAGAACTTCCCGAATGTGACCGGCGTGCTCTGCTTCGCTCCTCGAGTAAATCAGGATATCATCAATAAACACGATCACTGATTTATCCAACATAGGCCGACACACACGGTTCATCAAATCCATAAAAGCAGCTGGCGCGTTGGTCAAGCCAAAAGACATGACGAGAAACTCGTAGTGACCATAGCTTTTAGGAATAACTTGCTCCTTCACCTTCAACTGATGGTAACCAGATTGAAGATCTATCCTTGAAAACCAACTGGCACCCTGAAGCTGATCAAACAAATCATCTATCCTCGGTAAGGGGTATCGGTTCTTCACCGTCAACTTGTTCAGCTCACGGTAGTCAATACACATTCTCATACTACCGTCCTTCTTCTTTACGAACAAGACCGGGGCACCCCAAGGAGAGATACTCGGTCTAATGAACCCCTTATCCAGCAACTCTTGCAACTGCTCCATCAACTCTTTCATCTCGGTCGGAGCCAACCGATACGGTGCCTTGGCAACAGGTTGGGCACCCGGTATAAGATCAATCTGAAACTCAATCTCTCTGTCAGGTGGCACTTCTGATAAGTCTTCTGGGAACACATGTGGAAAGTCACACACAACCAGTACACCGGCTAGTTGTGGTGTTGGCGTATCCACATCCTTTACATAGGCCAAGTAGGCACTTCATCCACGCCTCATACACTTTCCCGCCACTGCCATCGAGATCACCTTCGGAATCGTAGTAACCCGATCACCATACACCGTCACTGAACTACCATCAGGCGCCAACAACCGAATCATCTTCTTGTGACACACAATGTTCGCCTCGAAGTCCGCTAACCAGTCCATCCCAAGAACCAAATCAAAACCACCTAAGGTCATCACAAACGGTCTAACAGGAAAATTATGACCCTCGAGTTCCACATCACAATTCTCTATCATCTCAGAAATCCTGGTAGACTTACCTATGGCAGTTTCTACATCAAAGGGCGCATCAACACGTCTACTACTAACAGGCAGCTTAGCACAGAAAGCAGCAGAAATAAAACTTTTTACTGGCACCCAAATCAAATAACACATAAGCTAAAGTTTGGTTCTCCAGAAACGTATCGGACACGACATCAGGGTCCGTTCTAGCTTCCTCCTGTGTCATGGTGAATGCCCTGGCGCTCGCCCTCGATCCTTCACCTCCTGTCTTCTTCGCCCTAGAGCTCTCAGCCCTCGGCCTCTTGTAATCTTTGAACACGTGACCCTCTTCACCACAGTTAAAGCACCGGACCGTACGACAGTCCTTTGCCATGTGCCACGCCTTTCCACACTTGAAGCACAAGTTTGACCCCAACCTGCACTCCCCACTATGCTCCCGTCCACACTTACTACACCTTCTCGATCCCGCACCCGACATGACCACACGGCGATCATCCACCCATGCCTTCTTATTAACCGTCGAGGCATTACCCCAACCAAACCTCTTCCCCTGCCAGTGCCGATCACCACCGTTCTTCCTGCCACCATCAGTCACCACCACCGTTCTTTCATCATACAGTCTCCCCGCCAAATCCACCGCCGACCTGAACGTGCTCGGCCGGGCAGCGATCATGTGCCTGCGAATATCCGCCGGCAAACCCTGTATATACCTCTTGATATTTCGGGATAGAGGTGTCACCTGATCCGGCACCAGACGTGCCATCTCGTTGAATTTCGTGGTGTACTGCTGGTGTGTCATAGTTCCCGCCTCCAGTTGCAAGAACTCCCTCTCAACCTTGTCCATTTCCCGATGAGGACAAAACTCCTCGATCACCAACCTTTTCAGCTCAGACCATCTCATCCTTCCAATGGCCCTGCTACCCTCGGCTTGGATAATATTGTCCCACCAACACAGAGTCGAATCCACAAAAGAGTGGGTAGCGAACTTCACGTTTTGGTCTTCACGGCATTCGCTGATATCCAGAACGGCCTTCATTTCCCTCACCCACCGGTGAGCAGCAGCAGCAGTGCCGTTCCCATCAAAAGTTGGGGGCTTGCATCTCATAAACGCCCCGTAGTTACAGCCCCGTACCACCCCTTGCACGGGCTCATCTTCTTCCTCCTCCTCATTATCGGAGAAAATCGTTTCAGGCTCCGGTTGCTCCCCCGAGGCCCTATTTCTCTCCTTCCTTTCCCCCTCCTTTACAGCCTTGATGACTTAGGTCACTACAGACGGTAAGATTGTCTGCATGACCTGATGTACTTCCTCAACAACAGCCTCCTTTACCGAGGCCCTCAAGTTTGCACTCTCATCCCCAGCCTCCGGATGAGGAGTCTCGGGTTCTGCAGGAACCTCCTTCTCAGCTCTAGGCCTTCCCCTTTTAGGGCGTGGTTCTGCATCAGGGCCACCACGGCCCCCACCCCTAGAAGCTCTAGAAGATCTACCACCAGCCATTCTCTATCACACTGAAAGATTCAAACACCAACACGGTCATTCAAGGAAACAACTCAGTTTATGTCAAGTATAGTAAGTCCCTAATTACAGTGGCCAGTTGTGATTAGCCACTTACTTTACTCTTCATACCCCAAGTATTACCTGTCCTGACTACATCAGTATTCAAATCTATATACAACACATAACATATACCATGCGCACATAAAACCGGTTAACTTTAAGAAAATACCTGATGGCACGCAGCTACTCAGTTTGGCATCCCATTCCCCTTTCGTCCCATTTTCAGTTTAAGTTAAGTTTTATTTTGAAAATTTACCCATTTCACTTAAACTTTGGCTCTGATACCAACTTGTAAGGCCCCGTTCCCGGGACGCCTACAGTTGGTCATTCATCGCACATAAAACATATATTTACATTTGTCTCATAAAAACATTGCAGTGGAAACATTCAAAAACGACATCTCATTTCATTATAAACACTTTTGCCAAATAATACATCATTATCCGGTTACAAAATACATGTTTGCATTACATCGCAAAAGCTTTATAAATGGATGCCATCCCAAAAGAGCCGAGTAGCCTTGCCGTGCCATCCTCAGCAATCATTTACCTGCCAACTGGAAAACGTATAAAAAGTCAGCGTTGCTGAGTTAGTTCTAGTTTTATAAAATAAACATACTTTACTTTCATCAAAAACTATTCCTTTTATCATGCGATCATTCAACATACGTATACACAGATAATGTCATTATTATCTTTCATCTCATTCATTATCTTCCGTTCCTTTCATACATTCTTTCTTCCGAGTCTTTTGCGACAACATAGTCGCTCACCTCAATAGCAATCTCAATGATTGCACGCTATCCGAGTCTTTTGCACCCCTAGGGTTTCTCACCTCATTGCCCATCTTAATGATATCGAGCTATCCGAGTCTTTTGCAACAACAAGGTTGCTCACCCCAAGGCAACATCACGATAGCACGTTACTCGAGTCTTTTGCAACGACAAGGTTGCTCACCCCATAGGCAATCTAAATGATTGCACTTTATCCGAGTCTTTTGCAACACAAAGTCGCTCACCCCATATATATGTTTGCAAGCCTTTCTTTCGTTCATTCGTCATTCATTAATGCATGCATTCTTACTTCATGTTCCTCTTTCTTTATCTTTCACTTTAAATTACATAATACTTCATTTATTCATTTAACATGACATGTAAAGCCACAAGAAAGATAAACATACATCATAATAAGAAACATATCGTACACATTCATCATCATACAGGGAAACATCATGCATTCATAATATGCATAAACATGCAACATCATCATCATCATGCCCTACATGCTCTCTAAGGCCATAATAGTCATCTTACATGCTCTTACGAGGAACTTTACATCAAAACTTACATCTGCACCTTCCCCCGAAGGCCAGAAGTCAAACTACATATTCCTTCGAGTGCAACAGCCCTATTCGGGCGTATGGACACCCTTCAGCCGCATGGCCTCCATGCGACTGAACATCATGCGACTGGACTCATGCGGATGAACATCTATGCGAATGAACATTCAATCGTGCGTATGGACCTTGTGCGAATGGGACTACTGCGAATGGGCACCTATGCGACTGACCTCATGCGAATGGACTCATGCGACTAAGCATCTATGCGACTGAACCCTCAGTCGTGCGATCCCCCATGCGACTGGACTCCCAGTCGTGCGACTGAAGCCTTAGTCGTGCGATTGAACCCTCAATCGTGCGAATGAATCCCAATCGTGCGAATGACCCTCAATCGCCTCTCATTCGGCCGTATGGCCTCCATTCGGTCGCCTAGCCCTAGCTGATGCAGAATGGAGTTCATCCTGAACCCAATCTGCCATTTTCGGCCTCCAAGCTCATCCAAACCCATTCTAAGCCTAAATTAACCCTCCTAGACCTTAGGAATGCATACCATAACACCATACAAGCAAGCACAAGCCCGAAAACATACACAAAACACATCATACACATCACACCCAAATGGGTCAAACACATACTCACACTAAAAACGGGTTTTAACATTTTCCAGCCCCAAAATCAGTTGAAAACAAGTAAAAGTGGGGTCCTAGAACTCACACAATCGAGCACAACGTCAAGGGCTTCGATTTGGCTTGCCACACGACGAGTTTGGACACCCGAAACACCTCTTTTTCTCCTCTTTTCTCTCTTCTCCTCTCTTGAGAGCTGAAAATTTGTGTATGGGGGAGAGGGTAAGGGCTGCCCTCTCCCTTATATACTCCGTTCACCCAATTTTCTTTCGTTGGCGAGTTTGGTCCCTCGACTTTGGACTTTATTTTCTTTTCTTTCTTCGTCGGCTTCAAAATAAGAAATATGCGGGTGTTACACCGGCATGTTCGCCCGCTGGGCCAAGTGTTTGCCAGGCACAACAGAATAAAGGCCTAGCAGACAGGACTATCAACCGCTTTCTATTAAGACCTCAGCACCATCCTTACCCCCCTAGAGAGTCTGGTCCAATGTTCCTCTCGGCAGATTAAGGAATTGTTCTCTTGTGAGGGAACATGAGGAGCCATCAATGAAGGTCAGTTTGATGTACCCCTCATCACAAGAGATGTCACTCAGAGTAGTATATTTGATGAGCTTCCTCTTGATCTCCTTGAATTCTTTTAAGGTCAGAGGTTTAGATGGATGAGAGGATGACTTAGGTGGTTGTTGGGTAGATGATGATTGGGTTTTGGGGAGTGTTTTGGGTTTAAGGATAGGTAGTTGTGGTGATTGTTTTGATGGAATGGGTGTAGAAGAGGGTATGGATGATGGTGTGGGCTCAGGAGTGTAAGGCTCAGTGGTTGGTTCGGTTTTGATGGGGAAAGGGAAAGGTGTTGGTTCTGGTTAAGGTAGTGGTTGTGGTGCTAGTTTAGAAGTCATCCCTTTATTCTTCTATACATCTCCTTTTTTCTTCCTGAGCGAATGTCAGCCTTGATGTCACTAACATGTCGTTGCAGGGTCTTCTCAGACATGGGGCCAACTTGTCTTTCAGAGAAGCCATGGGCCCTGAGATAATCCTTCATCCAGGCTTTGTCTCCCATCTTCTTGACAGCTGCAAGTTAAGCTTCTTCCTCTTTCTTCTTCTTCTCCTTTAACTTTTCCCTGGAAGCCCTCTTTCTCTCTTTGTTCATTTGATCTTGTTCTTTGTTGAAAAGTCACAAGATCGTGTCATTGTTATGAGGAGCTAGTTCCTCAAGAGAGAATCCCCTAGAGCTTAGAAAAGCTACCCTTTCATTTCTTAGCTATTGCTCAGCTTCCTCTTTCTTTCCATGTTCTTCCTCCTCTAAGGCCACCCTTGCTGCTTCTTCTTGTTCTTTTCATAGCCGGGTTGCCTTTTCTAACTCTACCAATTCCTTAAGTGCTAGGAGGAGAACATCTTCACTGGCTGCACCAAGATTGACAAGCCGTCAATACTCTCCACCCTTCTCCTGGTTGTTGATAGCCTCCTGGTTGACTACAGCTGCTTTACTACTTGCAGCTAATAACTTCTCAGTGGGGAGTCTACCTTTTCTTCTAAGCTTCTCCAACATTTCCTCCTCTAGTAGTTCTTCCGCAGTCAACTTCCTTTTCCCCTTGATGTCTTCGGAAGCTTGTGTCTTTAGAGGTTCTTGTGCAGAGGGTTCAAGTTGATGGGTGATGATTTGAGCTTGTGATGATGATGGTGTTTGAGTGAGAGGGGTTTTGAGAAAGTCTTCACTATTTACCTCAGATGCCAGTTCAAGGATTGCATCTGTGATAATTAGATCATCAGACAGAGAATATAGCCCTTCCGCATCTTGAATCTCAGCTTTGGAAGTTTGGAATGATTCTTCCGTAGCTTTTACTTCACCTTCGGAAGTTTGTGCACTATATGTCCCAACTGTTTCAGTTGCTGGGTCATCAGTCCCCATATCCCCTTCGAATTCAATCTCAGGTTCAATGTGGACCTTAGGTTGACTAACTCCCTTGACAGTGGTAGATGGTGCATTCCACCTCTGAAGCTCTTCAGCTCTAAAGTATGCGACAGCAACATCTGGACTTGGCTGTTCAAGTAAGGAGCTTATCTGAAATTTGGTTAAGAACGTATTCAAATAAATGAGCATCCTTGGTTCCACTTGAAGGATGATAGGAGGAGGCTCAGGGAAAGTAGATGATTGCTAAGCAGGATATCTTGAAGATAGTGTAGAAAGGGCCAAGCTTGGCTGTTCCACATGTGTTTCTCTTTGAACATTCTCTCGCTTTTTGGTAGCATCATCTTGAGAGCTCGATGAGCTGGAGGAGAAAGTCAGAGAGACTTGTATTGGTACATGCCTAACAGATCTCTCAGTCTGTTTCTCAGCTAGTTGAGCCTTGAGATTTTCAATCTTAAGTTGCTGAGTGGCAGACCTATCCTCTAAAGTCTTAACATTGGATTCAAGGTTTGAAACTTTAGAATGTAGGTATCTTATGGTGAGTTACAGACTTCCCTCATCTTCTTTAGAAGAATCACGGGGAGATGAGTTAACATACCTAGTATGTTCATCCTCACCATCAATTATGGTTTCTTGGCGCCTTGGTTTCCTTTGCTGAATGATGTCTCTTTCAGAGTCATCAAAAGGCAAGGTTGCCATAGATTCAGTCTCAGATATGTTACCACTGTCCTGAGGGCCCATTGAGGTACCTTCAGTAGTGGCAGTTGAATCTATATGAGTCCCCTCCACACCAGTGGGACTCACCTCAGTTTGGGTTTATTGATGGGGGCTAGAAATCAGAGATCTCTCTAGGCTCAGTTGATCATGGATAGGTGTTGTGGATTAACATCATGGCCTTGAAGAGACATGATTTCTTCATTAGTACCTATTAGAAGGTCAGTGAAGGATTTATGCCTAGTGACCCGGGACCTTGATCAATGTCTAGTGCCATTGAGCCTTTGATTAGGTTGTCCCTTTTTGGCTACTCAAGGGAGTATAGTGACTCTCCCTGAGGGCTTACAGTCTGGGTTTGGGGCTCTGGGATTGAGAATGAGGAGACTCAATACCCATATTGAGGTCAAATGTGAAGGATGGTGGGACCTCAGATTGAGTGGGAGCCCATATTTCCACTCTAGCCTTTTTGGATTGAATAGAGGGAACTTGTTCAATCAGAGGAGATTGAACAAGGGTTCGCTTGGAGCGTCTCTGATATGTAAGTTTGATGGGGTGAGAAGGAAGATTTTGCATTGAGGTGGTTATTGCTGGTGTGGGTTCATCACCTGTTGGGTTAACAGGGATGTCACCAGGAGCCATTGGTCAATCATACCTGGACGTAGAGCAGTATGTCTTCCAGAGAAGTTGGTGGACACTCTCTTCAGTACATTGAAGATGGCCGGCCTCATGTGAGGGATAGGAAGAGCAAAAGACAAGCTTACTCTGATCCAGCTCACAGTTGATTATGTGTTGAATAAACCTGGGATACATGTAGAATGTTTCCCTTTGAAGGTTTCCTTTAAGGTTGTTCAACACAAATCGTGAGTAGTTAAATCTGAGACCCTTTACCAACCTATAAACAAGGCATCCTAAATCATAGGGAATTTGATCCCATCCCCCAGACTTGTTGGACAAACAATGAAGGACAATGTTAAGCAAAAACTTCCAATTTTAGGATAAATTGAACTTGTATACGGTTGATCTACTCACATCTCCACCATATCCCATCTGGGTATATGTGTTGTCTAAGTTGGTTTTGGGGAATTCAGTAGGAGAACCCTCATCTTGGTCGCAAGCCCTTGACCTAATGACCCTTACTCCATTCAGGGTATCAATCTGAGCATTTTCCCATAACTCTGCCATATGGTTTGAGTAAACTATGAGGTTAATGGTTACGGCTGTGAAGTAGGTGGACTGGGTTAGGAACTGGATGATTTCAGAGAAGTCGGTATCCTTGGAAGAGTCAAGGAGTACGACTTGGTTGTGCTGAGGGTTTAGTGCCATTGTTGGAAAGTTACAGAGGAAGTGAAGTTTGATTTGGGAGTAAAAGTGAAGACGAAGGAAACTTAGGGCTGTGAAAGTGGTAAAAAGATTAAGGGAATAGGTCGGAAGTATTTGAATGGGTGAAATGGCGGATGGATAAGGTGAAATGACAGTTTGGGGTATGATGTGACAATGGCGGTAAGGTTAAAACCATTTAAATATTCTGACATCATTAATAAAATCTTTACCTTTTACAGAGTGGGGCCCAAAAGATTTCCGTTACACAGTAAAGCTTTATTCCGAATGTAAAAGCTTTTCTGAAAGTAATATTCTTTCGAAGCCAAACTTACTTCCGAAGGTAAATTGTATCCTAAGAGAAATTTACTTCCGAGAGTAAGAAGGTCTTCTGAAAGAAGAAGTTTTCAAGCTTCGGAAATAGATTTAATATAACACCAAATATTCTTCCGAGACTAAAAACTCTTCGGAAGATAAGATTAACTTGGAGGAATTTTCCTTCTGAAGATACGTAAGATATCTTCCGAGGGTTAATTTCTCTTCGGAAGAACTCATACTTAGCCAATTTTGAAGAAGCCTTTTGTAACAGGGCTTAGATTGTTTTGGCAAAAACAAGACACATTTTGAAAAAGGTTTTCAAATGATATAGACTAGTCAAAGTTTATCAAATGCCTTGGTGAACAAATTAGCATATTGTTCATCTGAGTCTACTTTGACTAGTTTAATCAGATTTTTCTCATGCATATCTCTAATGAAATTATACCTGATGTCAATGTGCTTTGTCTTAGAGTGTTTAACTGGATTTTCTGTAATAGAAATGGCACTCTTGTTGTCAATGTGGATAGGAGTCCTCATGAAGTTGAGTCCATAGTCTATCATCTGGTTTTGAATCCACAGCAGCTGAGCACAGCAACTTGTAGCAGCAATGTATTCAACTTCAGCAGTTAATGTTGAGACACGGGATTGCTTCTTGCATTGCCATGAGATGATCCTTCCACCAAGAAATTGACATCCTCTTGATGTTGATTTCTTGTTGATGTTGCAGCCACCATAGTCACTATCAGTGTAGCCATAGAGATTGAAGTTGTTGTTCCTCAGATACCAGAGACCCAGTTTAGGTGGTCCTTTGAGGTATCTAAGGATTCTCTTGGAAGAAACTAGGTGAGACACCTTTGGAGCAGCCTGATATCTTGCACAGATGCAAGTGGCAAACATGATATCAGGTCTACTTGTTGTGAGATACATCAGAGATCTAATAATTACCCTATACTAATGTTGATCGGTATCCTCCCCCTCAGAGTCAGGACAAAGATTGTGATTTCTGGATATAGGAGTCGTTTCTGGCTTACAATCTTTCATATCAAATCTTTCTAAAATGTCTTTGACATACTTAGATTGATTGATAAAGAACCATTCTTTCATCTGCTTTACCTGAATTCCAAGGAAGAAATCCATTTTTCCTATGGAGCTCATTTCAAACTTCTTCTTCATAATGCTCTCAAAGTCCTTACACGTTTGGTCATTTGAGGAACCAAAAATGATGTCATCAACATAGACTTATACAAGTAAAATGTCTTTCCCAGACTTTCTTATGAATAAAATCTTGTCAATGGTACCTTTGGTGTAACTCTTCTTCAAGAGAAACTGAGACAAAGACTCATACCATAGCCTAAGTGCCTGGTGCAGCCCATAGAGAGCTTTATCCAATTTGCACACATAGTTGGGGTGTTGTGGGTCTTCAAATCCTATAGGCTGGCACACATAGACTTCCTTGTCTATATCCCCGTATATAAAAGCACACTTGATATGAAACTGGTAGACTGTAAAGTTCTTGGATGCAGCATAAGCAAGAAATATCCTCACTGCCTCAAGTCTTGCAACTGGTGCAAAGACATCAGTGTAATCAATTCCCTCCTCCTGTGTCCATCCTTGAACTACTAGTCTTGCTTTGTTCTTGATAATCAAGCCTCTATCATCTTACTTGTTCCTGAATACCCACTTTGTGCCAATGGATACTTGACCAGATGGTAGGGGACATAGGTTCCAAACCTTTTGTCTCTTGAATTTTAGCAATTCCTCTTGCATTGATTCAACCCAACTACTATCTTTCAAGGCTTCTTCTACCTTCTTTGGCTCAATCTGTGATAAGCAGACATTCCCATTATGAGTTTGTCCCCTTATTTTCACGCCTTTAGAAACATCTCCAATGATGTTCTCAGCTGGGTGAGTGTTGTGAATCCTAAGCCTAGTAATTACATCCAGTTGCATTGATAGATCCAAATTAGAAAGGTTTTGCTTAGGGTTTTGAGCACTTGGTCCAGCTGATGTCTCACATTCATTCAATAAGGACTAATTGAATGAAGAAGAGACAGCATCAGTATCAATTGGCTGTGGAGCAACATTAATAGTTGCTTGTTGCTTCAAAATGTTGCTTCCATAAACTTGGTGTTGTGCATTGTCACTGGATGAGTTTTGAGGCTTACTTTGTTGACAACTTGTTGAAGCTCCACTGGTTCTTGAGATAGTTATACTGTCAGATCTTCCAATTATGGGAGCCTGATTTTCTACATCTCTTGGAGAACTTGGAAGAGGTCTGGGTAACTCAAACAGTTGGTCATCATCAAGTCCATTCCTCCTAACACAAGGAGTGTGCTCATTTACAACAATGTTAGATGATTCCTCAAATTGTTGATTTTTAATGTTGTAAACTCTATAGGCAATACAGTTAGAGAAATATCCAACAAAGATAGCATCATCCTACTTTTTAGCAAATTTTGCCAAATTGTCCTTTGTGTTAAGTATGGTACACCTGCTGCCAAAGGACCTAAGAAAGCCAATGAACGGTGGCCTCTTGTTCCATAGCTCATAAGGGGTTTTTTCATATGGCTTAACTACAAGAACTCTGTTCTGCACATAGCATGTAGTGTTGACTGCCTTTGCCCAGAATGTTAGAGGCAGCTTTGAATCAGCTAACATGGTTCGAGCAGCCTCAATAAGTATCATGTTCCTCCTCTCAACAACACCATTCTGTTGAGGAATTCTAGGAGTACTATATTGTCTGGCGATCCCTTTTGAGTTACAGAATGAGTCAAGAACTTGATTCTTAAACTCAGTCCCTTGATCACTTCTAATAATCTTAACCTTGTGATCAATTTGATTTTCTATTTTAAGAATAAAAGATTTTAAAGTTTCAGCAGTATTATCTTTAGTTCTTAAAAAGAATACCCATATGAATCTAGTAAAATCATCAACAATCACAAGGCAATATGATTTCCTTCCAATGCTCATTATACTTGTGAGACCAAATAGATCCATGTGCAATAAGTGTAATGGAGTGGTGATAGAGTTAACTTTTTTGGATTTATGAGATGCTCTATGTTGCTTTCCTTTAAGACATGCAACACAGTTATCTTTGCAAAAAAATTCCTTTTTAGGCACACCATGTACCAAGTTATTTTTAACCAATTTATTCATGGTTTTAAAATTTACATGACACATTCGTTTATGCCACAGAGTTGACTCATCACCATCAGCTTTGGAAAGAAAGCATGATACTTCACCCAATGGGGAAGCATTGTTCATATCCAGCTTGTACATATCCACTTTCCTGGAAGATCTAAAAAGCACCAATTCCTGAGGAATTATCATCCCGGGTTTGAGGATAATGCATTCATGTTCTGTGAAAAGCATTTGGTGCTTTTGGTCACAGAATTGAGAAACACTTAAAAGATTATGTTCAAGCTGCTTGACAAAGTTTACTTTGTCGACCTTTAACTTTCCATTGGATACACTTCCTCTGCCAGAAATATATCCTCCGGCCTCACCTCCAAATTGAAAAAGACCTCCATCAAAATGTTGAAATTGTTGAAGAAGAGATCTGTTCCCAGTCATGTGCCTGGAGCATCCATTATCTACAATCCACACATTGTCATTCTTGGCATGTGGATGTCCTTGAAGTTAGTTATTATTGGAAACCCAAGCGCTGTTGGTCTTGGTCTCTTCCAATGTTGATGACATAATTGAACCAAAGTGTATGAATGAGGGTTCAATAGATGTCTGTGAAGAAGAGGTTTGTGCAGCAGCATCTTGTTTGATTTTCCATTCCATCCCTTGGATGATCAATGTAGATGAGCTTGATGAAGCTTGGGCAGCATGGCATACTTCCGAGGCTTCTTTCTTCTCGGAAGAAGCTTTCCTCACCTTTTCTTCCAAAGCAGTCTTCTTTCAGAAGGTTTCAAAGGAACTCTTGTGTTCTTTTGAATTTTCTTAGCCTTATCTTCCGAAGCTATTTTCCTTTCAAAAGAATGAGTTTTTTCCAAAAGCAACTTTGCTTCGGAAACAAGCTTTCCTTTCCTTATCACTTGGACCATGTGATAAGGTACAAATGTGAAACCTTCCTTGACTCCTTCTTTCTTAACATTATTTGCATAATGTGTGCTTGCAGGATTGTAGTAACAATCTTTAGCCATGTGATTGTGCAAACCACACATTATGCATTCAACGTTAACTTTTGTGGGATTTTAAGACTGTTGTTTCTTGGCTTTGGGTCTATCTTCAACTTGGACTCAGCCAATTTGTTGACAGTTTTTCTGGCTGCCTTAGCCCTATTTTTTTGGCTTTGGTGTTTAGGAGATGATCATCACTGGTGGAAATGGATTGTCTTATCTGGTCCTTCCCTGTGATGGTATCCATAGTTGCATCATTCTTCAACTCATGGGGTGGTGGGTCAACAGTTGGAACCTCTTGCTCTTTAGTCCCACATCTTGGTTGTCTGATGGACTCATAAGAATATGGTGGAGATATTTCATTGGTTCCCAACCCACCTTTGTTTTGATAACAAATTTTTGAGTGGAAGGATGATGCAAGAATGGCTTGGAAGTTTTGCTCAGAAATAGTCAATTTGGATATTAAATCTTTGATTTGAGTCCTATAGTTGGTATGTTCATGTTTTAAAGAGGACACGGTTTTCTCTAACACTTTAATTTTTATTTTATAGTTAGAATGAGCCCTTTTAAAATCACTCTTAAGGATATTCAAAGACTCAATATCAGATTTAATTTTCATATTATAGTCCTGATACATTTTAACTTTCGCAATGCAAGCTGGAGTACAGAGGTGTTTAAATACCTTGTTGTCATCAGTTCCAGCCATCAATGCTTGAGCAGGAGTCACATCCTGCACCATGAAGCTCCAGTCAACCTCTTGAGCAACAACAGTTGTGTGTTGTTCAGTTGACTTTCCAGCGGCTTTAGGTGTGGTAGGATATGTGAAGGCTTGAGTGGTTCCCAGATCAGATTTGGGAGCCTTGCATTCCCTGTCAAAGTGACCTAGCTGGTTACAGTTGTAACACTTAGCCTTGGTCTTGTCAAACCCGAATTTGCTATTAGTTGGGTTTTGGGGAAATTGTCTTCTAGTTCTCTTAAAGAACTTCTTTGCTTGGTAAGTTAGCAGAGCCATATGTTAGACAATGTCCATGTACTCAACATCATCTGGGCTGAAACATTCTAGATTATCAAAGCAAAATTGAAAGTCACTAGAATGCCCATTTCCTGAGAAAAAGGCACAGCTGTCTTGGAAGGTACTTGACTGAGACTGTTGAGACCTTGGAGTCTTAGGAAAAGTGATGTATGGCCTAGAAGAACAGGATGGCTGCTGGGAGTAAGTCAGGTACCGCTAAGGTTGGGTGGTCTTGAGCCTTCAGCAGCCATTAGAGTGTTGCTAGCAGGAAGGCTTGAGGGTCTGCTCACCTGGTGGCCTCTCTTGTTTTCCATCTCTACACGGTATCCATCAAGGATGCCATATAGTTTAGTCATAGTGAGAGAGTTTAAGTTCTCTATCCTCTTGATAGAGACACAGTAGAAAGTCCACTCATTTGGAAGTGCACTCATGAACTTTCTTGAGAGATCTATCATCTCAAGAGTCACTCCCACAGACTAAAGTGATGAAATAAGATCCATGTACCTGAAGTATTGCTGACTGAGGGTCTCTCCAGCAATATAACTGAAGTTTTCAAATTGTTGCTTCAGGGAATCTTTCTTGGTTGACTGGCAATCCTCGAATCCCACCATGATGGATTTGGGTATGGCAGTCATAAGAACAGTCATTGCTTTCCTATCGATCTCTAGCCGCTTATGGTCTTCATCAGAATAGTCTTCAACAGCCTTCTTTATCATAGCATCATTTCCAGCCGGTGTTGTGACCTTTGGCTTGTAAGGGCCATTGGTGATAGACTTCCACATCATGATGTCTTGGTACCTAATGAAGCCTTCAATTCGTCTGCTCCAAGATCTGAAGTTCTCAGGGGTGATGATGGGTGCTTTGGACATCGTCCCCATTTCACCTTCAGATGATTTTTGGTTGAGGGCCATTTTGAGTGAGGTGAGTGTATGAGTGAAGAAAAATGTTGATATGGATGGTAAGATCTCACAATCAAGAGCCTAAAAAGCTCTGATATCAATTGCAGGATCGAGTTTTGTCACTCAACACAAATGTTATCACTCAAACTCACTAAGTCACACTTGGTTTGATGATGCAGAATCCCTTAAGAGTTGATAATAATATACTAAGTAAGCAAACACAAGATGATAGGTTTTTCAAGATACTTGTATATATTATTTCTCAACTCAAAGTTTTACAAGACTCTTGCAAGCATTCTGAATGAGTTACAATGAGAAACTATATATACTACTATTTACAGCCACTTATACTTTGATATCAGCTGGAAACTTACGACTAAACAAATACTACATTGCTCGAAGTAAGGTATCTAATATAAAATACTGTCTAATATTTGGTAGTCATGACATGTCCATGACTTACCTTTTGTCACCAACTAAAGTTGGTAACTATACTAACTGATAAGGAATGAACAGTGGATTAAAGTATGGTCAACTACATGGGCATGGGAAAACGCCATGCAGTATCTCAGAGGCTGCAGCGGTTTGTCAGAAGGACCATACTTATGTCCACTGGTTCATACTAGGTTCTTTGAAGGTTATTGGCTTCGGAAGAACAAGTTCTTCCGAAACCACTTATACTTCGGAAGAGTCTACTTCTTCCGAGGCTTATGATGATCTTCAAGTCTTCACACTTCGGAAGTCAATGTCTTGGAATCTTCTAAGTGTTGAACTTCGGAAGAAGGAATACTTGTGTCTTCGGAAGTTAGAGTTCCTCTTCGGAAACCTTCGGAAGCTCAGCTTTCGCCTTCGGAAGCTCTTTCTCAGCTGCACCAAAAATGTTCTAAGTGTTTGTTTTGGTTGCAACAACCTTACTTGATCCAACAAAATAAGTCATGGAAAAATAATTACCATGTGATAGAGCTATCGGAGGTTTACCGTCAGATCATTGAGAGAATATAAAAGAATCCAACCTTGTATTATTCTTTTTCTTTTTATGATTGATTTCATCAGTGAATTAAACTTATTATTCTTTTCTTATTATGATAGATTCCATCCTAGGAACTTCACTGTTAGTCATTCATAACATAAAATAATTCATATTTATAGACTTTACATAACAAAACATAATTTAACCATTTATAACCAGAAGTGATCTTATAACAAGCCTCAAGACATGTTCACATAGGATGCCAGCCTTTTCCTTCTTAGTGGCTTGTATTTTCATGTCTACTCATCCTCAGCCTTGTAATATACCTATCAAATAATATGCATACAAAAGTTAATGTTGCTAAGTGATTTCTAGTTGTTCCTATATGAGCACATGTAGTGTTAGACAAGTGTTTTTAAGCTAGCTTCTGAAGTGTGGACGGATTTAAAAGAAACATATGATAAAATTGATGGTTTTGTTGTGTTTGGGCTTTATCAAAAGATTAACTCGTTAACTCAAAATGGTAGTCCAGTATCTGAATATTATCATAAACGAAATACTATGTGGAAACAAATGGGTAATATGCTTCAACTTCCATGCTGTTCTTGTAAAGCTTCAAATGATTTTAATGATTTTAATCAATTGATAAAGCTCCTGCAATTTCTCAAGGGTCTTGATGATGTTTATCAACCCGTGAGAACAAACCTTTTAATCAGAGAGCCCCTTCTGACCATTAAAACTATTTTTCCAATTATATCTAGGGAGGAGTCGCATAGAAACACCTTACTGACACAAAAAAAATTCAACACAACATGTGGGGTTTACGTCAAAGTCAAATCAATTTTTCGATAATTAGAAGAAAAATAATAGAGGACAAACCCTAATCTAACTATGGTGAGATAGGACACATAATAGAAAGATGTTTTGAAATAGTTGGGTACCCCCAAAACAACAAACAAAAAGGGTTTCAGTCCTCTAGTCAAGGTTTAAGAAATGCTACGTCCTTTAATGCTTAAGCTAACAAAGTTTCCCCTAAACTCCTTATGAAAGCTTTAACGGCTGATAAGATTTCTAAGTTGTTAGGACTTCTAAATGAGAAAACTAGTGAAGCATCTCATAGTTCAAACATAGTAGGTGATAAGTCTTATTTATTTTCTTCTTTTGGATTTAGTAGAAACACATTCAGCTAATCTTCTAATACATCTCCATATAAAACTAGTGGATGCATTATTGATTCTAAGGCTAACCAACACATGGTTATAAATGACTCTAGCTTAATAAACCAAGCTGATGTAACAGATATAAAAATTACAGTAAAATATTCAAATGGTACAAATTCTCTCGTTACAAAACTTGGAAATATCAAGTTAAATGACAGTGTTACTCTACATGATGTTTTTGTCGTCCCAGAATATTCTGTTAATTTAATATTTGTATTTAAACTTGCTCATGATAGTAAATTGTCTGTTACCTTTGATGAACATAATTACGTGATTCAGGATTCACTCACAAAGATAACCCTGGTGACTGGTAGTCAATTTGATGGTTTGTATTTCTGTGGTAAGGCCTTCTCGACTTTCAAAGTATGTCTAAATAGCTGTGAAAATACAAACATCTGCATTATACACTATGACACCTATCAAACATTATTCTAACTGTCCTAAAAGAGTCCTTAAACATTAAAGTTTCAATAATGACTTGCCTTGTGAAATATGCCATAAAGCTAAAAAACATAGAGAACCTTTTCCTTTTAATGATCATGTTTCAAAAGCATTTGTGGATCTTGTTCATTTAAATGTCTAGGGTCTTTTGAAAATTCCAAGTCAGAAAAAATTGAAATAAATGGAGTTGTTTGGGTATATCTACTGAAAAGCAAAGATGAAGTGTTTTATAATTTTGAAAGTTTTTGCAAAATAATTACAAAATAGTTTGACAAGAACATCAAAAGTGTTTGAAGCAAAAATGGTACAAAATTTGTAAATCAAAAACTTTCTGGTTTTTTAAGAGAAAATATTCATCAAACCACTTGTGCATATACCTGTCAGCAAAATGGTATTGCTAAAAGAAAACACAAGCATCTCTTAGATGTCGCAAGATCCTTATTGTTCCAAAGTAATATCCCTCTTAAGTTCTAGTTTGATTGTGTTCTAACTGCCTCCTACTTGATTAACAGGACCCCATCTTCTGTGTTAAATGGAAAATCTCCTTATGAACTTGTTTATAGCTTTAAACCCTCTCTAAGTCACTTGAAAACTTTCGGTTGCCTGTGTTTTAGTTCGGTTTTGAATAAAAATCTTAAATTTGAGAGTAATGCTTTAAAATGTGTTCTTATTGGTTACTCAAATAAACAAAGGGTTACAATTTATGGTGTTTGGACAAAAAAGGATGTTCTTTTCTCTCCAGATGTTAAATTCTATGAAAAAATTTTCCTTTTAAAGAACGTGATGCATTACATCAACCTGATCCAACACAAGATAGTTCTCTAAACAACCTTAATTTTTTTTATTTTTTAAACACAAGTACTGAAATGGGTTCAAGTGACAAAAATCTCCATGATGATGAGAGGGAACAATGTGATGCTTCTGTAAGTGAACAGCCACCTAGAGTTGCCTTTAAGAGCCTTCGCGAGGCTCTCGGTTAGTAGCCACCTCTCACTACCGGCGACTCAAGTGAGGTAGTACATAAACCAGAGCCTGATGATCATATCAGCTCTTCTCTTCTAAGGGTACTATCCCGAATTATGTGCCCACAAGTTTAAGGAGATCTACCAGAAACTCAAAAGTCCCCAATACCCTTCATGACTTTGTCATCGAAGGAAAAGTTAAGTATGGTTTTGAACAAGTAATAAATTTTTCAAATCTCAGTTTTGAAAATCAGTTTTTCCGTCTAGTTTAAACAAAAGTATAGAGCCTAAAACTTATAGACAAGTTGTTTTAGACATCAATTGGGTTACTACAATGAATGAAGATATGGAAGGACTTAATAGACACCACATATGGGAATTACTTGACCTTTCAAAAGATGGAAAACCCATAGGTTGTAAATGGGTCTATAAAATAAAATACAAGTCAACTGGTGAAATAGAACGATGTAAAGCTAGACTTGTCGCTAAGGGTTTTAGTCAAAGGGAAGGCATAGATTTTGATGAAACATTTTCTCCCGTTATAGAAATGGTAACTATTCGGTGTGTTATTAGCATAGCTGCTTATTTTTTGTTGGCCTCTTTTCCAACTTGATATGAATAATGCTTTTTTGTATGGAAATCTTAAGGAAGATGTGTATATGACTCTGCCCGGATTTTTCTAAAAATGATAATCGTGTATGCAAAATGCCCAAGTCTCTTTACGGTCTAAAATAAGCTCCACGAGTGTGGAATGAAAAACTTGTGAGTGCTCTAATCGAAATTGGTTTTGTTCCCGAAATTGGTTTTGTTCAAAGCAAAAATGATTACTCGTTGTTCATTAAGTCTCACAATTCAATAACTATTTTCTTGCTTGTTTACGTAGATGATATCATAGTTACATTAAATAATGTATATGAAATTGAAAAAATTAAAAAATTACTTTATTCTAAATTTTTAATAAAAGACTTAGGCCTATTAAAATAAATTCTGGGCATTGAAGTTATTAGATAGATTCTGGTATTTGTTTGTCCTAACGAAAATATTGTGTTGAGTTGTTAACTGATTTTGGAATGTTAGCTTGTAAGCATGTTAATACACCTATTGAGCAACATCATGTTATTAGTACTGCATGTAGTCAAGATGAAACAACTTTAGAAAATATGACATAGTACCAAAAGCTGATTGGTAATCTTATTTCACTGTCACACACGTGTCCAGACATTTATTATTCAGTCCAATTTTTTAGTCAATTTATGCACAGTCCCATAGTTTGACATTTAAAAATTGCATTACGATTACTTAGATATTTATAAAAGGCTTATGGGAAAGGCCTTTTTTTAAAAAAAGAGTCAAAGTCTATGTCTTTCAGTCTACGCAAACTCTGATTGGGGAAAATGTTTGAACTCTTGAAAATCAGTTATTGGATTTTGTGTTTTTCTAGGTAGTTCCTTATATTCCTAGAAAAGTAAGAAACAGTCTAGTGTTTCTCGTTCGTCTGCAGAGGCGGAATACCGTGCTATATGCGCAGCCACATGCGAGGTGATGTGGATTCTTAATGTGTTAAAAGGAATTGCATATTTTTGTCCCAGTTCCTATTAATCTGTTTTGTGATAATACTACAGCCTTGTCAATTGCTGCAAACCCCATGTTTCATGATCGCACCAAACATTTTGAAATCGATTATTTTTCTTACGAGAAAAAGTTTCTACTAGTATTATTTATACTGTTGGTACCTCTTCGGAACAGCAGCTCGGAGACATATTTACTAAGAGATTGTTCGTTAGTCATCTTGATTACGTTTGCAACAAATTAAGTATGTTTGATTCTTTTGGATATTGAATTATGTGGGGTGTTTAAAATTTGTAATTTTAATACCTAAATATTATTTATTTATTTTTTAATTTCATTTTTTTTGTATGTGTTGTTGAGCTTATGATTATTACTCTTGGGCTTGCTATGTTGCTGAGTTCTGAGCTTGCTAAGTTGCTAGGCCTGTTATTGTGCTTGGTTGTTTGTTGTTGTTGCTTTTTATTAAGAATGATTGAGAATGGCTGATAAAAAAACGTCACCAGTCACTTCTTTTTCACTGCGACACACTTTCTATCAATTCATCTTTGTTATCTTCTTTCTAGGGTTTTATCATACCGAAACCTTCTGTTCTTCGTGAGTTTTAGTTTGTTTTAGAGGTTTAGATCATCACACAGTTGGTCTAGATCAATTATATGTTGAGTATATGATATTGTTGTGTTTTTGAATATTCTATTACAATATTTAAGTTCGCTTTTGTTATAGAGGAGTTAAAATATTTTAGACTTGAACTTAACCTTATAGGATAGCTAAGAACTTTAGATGCATATCAAAACTAAAGATGTACCACGCTTTATTCAATCTTGATCAGCACAATTAAAGAAACAAACCAAAATTTACTATATCCATTTTATTTGATTCCATTTTTTTAATTATATTCTTGAGTCTTGTTTAATGTGAGAGAAAATCAAAATAATATACTTTCTAAATTTCAATATAATTTTAAAACTCTATAATATATACTAGACTAAAGGCCCGTGTAATACACGGGTTCAATCATTAAAATTTGCTTTTAATTAAAAAAGTTCATAAGCCATAAAATTATTATTAATACTTTGTCTATCGATTTTTATGTTTAATTTTATAAAATCATTCATATATAATATTAGTAGTTTTTCTTTATCAATGCTTATACGTCTAAATAATATATAATATGAAATTAAATTAACTTATAAATATGAACTTTAGGTAATAATCAGATTACATTGAACATTAAAATATCTATAAACATTCGAAAACTTCTTTGTATACAAAATTTGACGTTCTATTTGTAATTTTACCATCATTGTCTAATATTAATAATTTTAATTCAAGTCTACTTGTAACTCGAGATAATACAACATAGAGATTAAATCGGTGTCAGGGTCCAAACAAACAATGATTACACAAAAGTTTGGACTATCTTTGTGATTTTTAAAGTTTGGTGGCCAAACATGTAATTTGTTTAAACCACATGGACCATTTATGTAATTTTCTCTTTTTGTTGAACAAAAACATAAATCAATTTCATGCTTACATCAATTATAACTCAAACAAAATTTTATGATTTCATAAACAAAAACATAAATTAGTCAAATTGACATTAAAAAACCAAAATACTAAATTTTATATTGAAATCAAAATCAAATTTTTAAATCGTACCACTACTACTGTTGCAATCGAGATTTGTATATATGAGCATTGAATTGAGACTTTGCAGAAGAGCTTTAGTGCTTTAAAACTTGGGGTGTGGATGATATTAAATAGATCAATGAAGACGTAAAAAGGATCGGTCAGTTGAACTTGAAACATAACGTGATTTGAGATAAATCGAAACCATGATATGCTTGCAAATTGAAAACGATATAAAATGGTTCATCTTTACATTTGAAAATCAATATCATGTTGGGAAAATCGAAACTATGAATTAATTATTTGAGACCCTTAATTTGATAATATATATAAAATCGTGTCGGAATAGAAGACACATATGGGTTTCTTCTCATTTGCATAGGACAAATGAATTATTCCACTCTTTAATTACTTGTTTGAATAAGTAAGAATCCAACACATTTCAATTCATAATTTAGTGTAACACAACATGTAAAAACTCATTATATTATCAGTTTGTTGGGATAGAATCAATTTGTTCTTGAGTGAAAAAAACAGTTAACTATAACTTGTAATCATTTTCAGGGTTTTAGTTTGACATCACAATATTCTTTGTAATGAGTTTTTTTCAAAGTAGGATTGGTATACCAAAATGGTTTTTTTACTATAAAGTTAAATTTTCTTATTCATAATATAATAAGTTAAAATTATTTCTGCTTTTATTATTTTTATTTAAATAAAACTAAAAGGATAAAATTTCAATAAAATAAAAACCAATTTAGCATCTCTTATGATTTTAAAAAATATTTTATAGTTGTTTTTATGAAGATTTTCTTTTTCAATAACGTTTTCTCATAAAAAAATATTAATACTCTTTCATCAGTATTTTTTTAACATTTATTTATAGATTACTTGTTCTTATATAGAAAATATCTTTTTTTATGAAACTAAATGGTTTATGTAATTTTTTAAAATAACGATATATATTAGATAATTGTTTTAAACATAAATTTATATATAGTAATAATCATGTATATAAGTATATACATAAAAGATAAAAATAAACTTAATATACATACAACGTTAGTTTCGTCTTGTGAGCTGACTCGATCTCGACATATGAAGCTCGGTCTTAAAACCATTTATTAAATGAGTCATAAAATGAGTTCGAGTTTGTTTAAGCTAAGCTTAAGTAGAGTTTTTAGCGAGTCGGTCTCTAGTGTCTCACGAGACGGTGTGACTTGTTTCTCTCTTAATTGTTGCTGGAAAACTATTAGCAACATAAATGTCATCAGTAATTGAGGATTACATTTATAATTTATAAAATAAAATAAAAATAAACCATTAACTTTTTTTGTTTCGTCATGATATTTATATATAATATTTTTAAAGAATGCATTTTTTGTTAAAAATAGTTTTTCTTATTATATCTTTTAAGCCACTTAAAAATATTTTAAAAAAATACATATTTTTAAAAAAGAATAAAAAAACAAATGTGCCTACTTTTGTGTGAAATTGAAACAAAATTATAGTAAAAAAATCAATTTTTCTATGTAAATATACGACTTAAAATTAAGTGTGAGTGAATTGAAATAAACCAAATGTTTTAAAAAAAACTTTATGTTCTTAATTACGACATACGAACCAAATGGTTTTACAATTTTATTAACCTTTGTACTTGACTATTTTTAAATAATATTATTTTAAAGTGAAATAAGTTTAATCAATAACATTATGTTGAGAGAAAAAAAACACTTTCTTAAACACCTATTATGGTAAATAAATATTTTATATACACTATTTAAGGAAAAAAAATCACTTTATACTTATAGTAATAGTTAATTTTGTTCAAATGAATAATGACTACTAAAAAGGATAGATACATTTTTAGGCGGGAAACTAAAATAATAGAGGCGTAAGAAAACGACACGTGGCACTAAAGATATTGTTTTATTAATAAGTATAGATTAGTTGGGAACTATTATGTAGATAATATTTATAACGATTATCAAGGTTTCTTAAGTAGTTACTAGTTTGTAAACTCGCGCTTTGCCACGGATTGTTAAAACTTATAACATTTAATTTCGTTTACTTATACATTAGTATTCAATCTGTAGATATGGATAAAAGTTATATTGACAACTCTGTTATGAAAAAAAATCATGTCGAAACGTTAATATAATTTAGCATATCATAACGACATATTAAGATTTTATAAATCATCATATTTTTATGATTTTAAGAGAAAAACGATATAAGATTCAGATACTTGAAGCAATTTGGAGAACTTGTATTTTTGTAGTTTGATCACTTGTATATTATTACACATTATTACTTATTACTAAAAAAATTATTTTGTAAATAACTATTGTTATTACTGTAAATACTATTAGTATTGTTGTTGTTATTGTTTATTTATTACACATTGTTGTTGTTGTTGCTGTTGCTGTTGTTGTCGTCGCCGTCATCGCCGCCGCCGTCGTCGTCTTCGTTCTTATCATTATCATTATCATTATCATTATCACTATCATTATTATTATTATAACTATGTAAATATATGGTAAATATTATTTAATTAATAATATAATACTTATTTAAATAGTAATAATATAAATAAAAAATATAAATATAATGTTAATTTAAATTATTATAAATAAGGAAATACTTAATATAGTGAATATAATCATATGCACTAACTCATGTATTAATTTTTAATAAGTTTATTATATAAGAACAATCTAGGAACACTTGTATAAAACACGTGTACCATATACTTAAATAGTTATTTTAGGTGTCTTACAAAAACAGAAAATTACCAATCTAACCATGGGTTTTGTGTTATATAGTAGTAGAGATAAATAACAGCAAAAATATAAGTGTATTTGAGGTTTCATATACATTACAAGATATTTGTATAGAAAAGACTTCAATTATTTCTTTAAATTACAACCAACTTAAATTATGTACTTCTTACTTTAGGTCTTATTACTCGAACCGGTTTCTTTTTTCCTATATCCTCCACTTATTTAATTATGAATCCATATCAATTATTTCTTTGTGATGTTATTTAAGCTTATATACCAGTATTCTTTACTCTTAGTTAAATTTAATTTTTTTCCAAAACCTACTACTATTTATCTTATTCTTGTACTTAATTATTCAGTGACGGATTGAGAGCTCTAACTACAGTTTCAAATAACAAAAAATAACGGGTTGTTTTTTTATTACAAGTTTGCTCATGCATAATAGGCAGTATTTAAACAAATTAAAAGATCAAATTCGACCCCAACTACTCCAGTTTTCTATATTTGTAAGGGAAAACTGTAGGTTACGATTCACAAACCAAATGGGATCTAAAGAGTTCATATATATAGTACCCAATTATAAAAAACGGTTCATCTTTTAACAAATTTGAAAATATTAAGTGGTTTTTTTTAAAATATTTTGAAGTGGTAATGGCTGCTGAATATGGGACCAACCAATCCAAATACAGTTCTGCAACCATTTTGACAAATCTCAAACAGACAATTTTACAATGGCCCAATGACATATCTCAACACCCAAAGTCGAAAGAGACATTTTACAATGGCCCAATGATAATTTCCCTTCACAAATGTCAATTATATTTAATTATCCATATTTCTTTTTTATTGTTTCTTGCAAATTTTTATTATATATTTGTCTGTATAGCTGGTTGTAACTTAAATTTATAAACTTTAACTAGTTGCTCTTGTTGGTCTAATGAAATTGATGTATTGTTATTATATTAATACCATTGATGCATAATCTGACTTCCCTCGCAACCAAATTAATAATTTTTAACAGCAATATCTTGTTTTGAAGCCTCTTAAACTACTCATAAATAAGTTTGAACCTGAATGGTTTCCACAGTGCCTTTGATTTTATTTAGTTTATCTGTTTAGTTCTGTATAACTCTTAATACAATAAAACATGATCTGTTTAAATGTGTTTTATATCTCGTTTATTATGCAAATTACTAAATGAATTGTTTGTTTCCTCAAATATTGTATTAATAGAAAACCTTTGCATAGCTACAACCTCACCAAGAGTTTTTTTTTTTCGTTTGAACGGCTCACCAGGAGTTTTTTAAATGTGTATTTTCCCAATAATCATATTCGAGTTAGTTATGTTGGTTATGATTTTTTTTCTAATGATTTAGGATCAAAAGTGACATGTTTGGAGAGGCAAAAGAAAGTAGGTTAAAGTGTATGCTGTAACTGTATCATACATGCATACACCAACATAAGATAAGTTTTTAGATCAAGACAAATGTGAAAAGAAATCAATTGGAGTCTGAATTTATTGTATTTTTATTTTTTACCAAACACCCTTTCCCAGCAAAAATGTCCTATAGACATATATATCTTATAATACATTCAAACATCTGATTACATAGTTATAGCAGTTTTTATGACAGACACATCTAAAAAGTAAAGACTATCTTCTACAACATGCTTTATTGTAATTCTAAACGTTCAATATCACATAATCACTTTCGTTTTCATTTCCATAACGAACATGATAACACTACATAGTGTTGACTCTAGCAAAAGTAATATAACAGGATCAACTTTACTATACAGTATGAAAACAATGAATTACAACATCATGGATTACATTCAAAAAGGGGCATTCAAAATGTTCCATTAACATATCTACCCCTGATAAATTAAACTCAATGGCAGCTAGTGATCTCTTATTATTTACATCATTATAAAAGATAAACCTTTTTCCCCTCCTCACAACAAGATTCTTATTCACAAAACTGCATATTTTAATTTTAGCAAAATATTTGACTGAAAATCATAAAGTTTGATCTCCTAAAGCAGCCATTGATGAGCGATTTAAACGAAGCAAATTCCTTGAAGATCTCACGCTCTTCAGTGTCATCATCAACTTCTGTCTCTCACCTTCGACTTCTGCAAATTGCAAGCTTAATTGAGAGTATCGATCGTGCATTTCCTTGAGTTCATTTTCGACATTGACATATTTTCCTTTGATTTCCAACATGTCTTTGATCAACTCGTTGATGTCCCTAAAGCTCTTAAACACCGCCTCCTCGTCACTATGTTGTTTAAGAAAAGAACTGGCAACACATAACAAAGTCAGATGATTATCTGTGATAAACAGAATAATCAATTGTACAAACTTGCAAGAAATAAAAGACTAGCTTCACAATGCTTTTTTGATTCTGTCAACCAACTTTAGACTAAAGTAAAATAGAAGCCACCTTACAAATAATTAGTGAATTAAGCAATGAACCTCATTTTAACATATTTTGACTAGATCATTACATCACATGTCACAATATGCAAAAAAATACTTGTGTTGGCAAAAAGTGTAATGCAAGTTTTGAAAATGGTCAATCAAAAATAAAATACTTATTTAAATCAAGTTACAAAAGGTATAAAATGTAATTCAGATTTCATAAACACCAGAATGACAAATATGGTGTAAGCCTAGCAATTTGAGAAAAATCAGCAAAAACATGTCAATGTTACCTGGTTACTAATATTGATAATTAAGTGTGACTTGGTTTTAGTTTTCCGCATGATTAAAAGTTGGTTGCAAATATATGAATAAGTCTAAAGTTCATTTCTATTTTGTACTGTTTGCCTGATAAATAAGGGTATATAACTATACAAGTAATTTGCTTTACCCTTTGATAATTAGCATTTCTGGAGCTACTAATAAATTAATAAATTACTTTTCAACGCAGTATTAACTAGTTTGCCAAACAGTAAAAAACCAAAACTAATGATTGCAACTTCAAGATAAACTAATAAGATTACATGTTTGGTCAAAAGTACCTTTGGAATTGTATGCTTGGTTTCTTTTTTGTCCTCAGTGCTTCGGCAAGCTCGATTTCCAAAGCAAGAACCCTTTCTAATGCATTTCCATTTCCCGGAAAACTAACAAAATTCGGGTATATGTTTGCTAACTCTTCATTGGCCTTAAATTGAAAAACAATAATCATATTAAAAATTGGAGAAGAAACAAAGAAGCTTAACATTATTAGAGTAAAATGCATATACCTGGTGTAGTTGTGCTAGTTCTCTCTCTAAATCTTGGAAACTCGGGTCATAATTAGTCAACGAAAGATGTGAATTATCGTTTTTCATCTTCTCCAACTACCACAAGACAAATATCATAAACTTTAATTGAGATTAAAGTATAATATATGTTATGTTCTTTAACTACCATACCATAAACTTCAATTGAGATTAAAGTATACTGTAGGAAGAATATCAATTAGATGTGCTAAAAATCTACCTCTTCGTCTAGTTGCTCCATGCAAGAAATCAAATGTTGAGCTTTGAATTGATCATTGACAACCGTTAATTGTTTTGAATTATTGACCATTAGATTTTCTTCATCTTCGTATGCACGCTCTGTAACTCCCTGCTAAACCAATATTCAATAAACAATTTTAAATGGTAAAAAACTTAAAACGCAAATTTTAATATTAACAATCATGTTCACGATGCTTCATTTAATTTTTCATAGCATGTTTTAGGGACTTGTAAACTTTATACATCTTGAATCTTTCACAAGGATGCTGAACTATATAAAAGTACGAAAAAGGAAACACAACTTCGTAATCATTGTCATTCGCACCAAATCAGGCTGAGAATGCTTGAAAATGGCACAATAAACATTTTTCCCTTCAATTTTCATTTAAAATATCAAAAATGACATTCTTGTGAAAGAATAGAGATGTGTTAAAAGAACAGGTAAATCCAAAACTGATACGTTGACGCCTAAATAATAAAATAGGTTTATGCAAGCATTAGAAACGGATTAATCAGATATTGAGTTTCAAAACACAAATAAAGACACTACCTAGAGTCCTAGAAAATATTAAATGAAATCTAAGTTAAAGTGTAATGTCGTTTTAGGGTGTGAGCATGCCAAGCTTGCTTATAAGCTGATTTTAAAACTCATACCTGGATTTCTTGTGCATTTAGCGAACCATTTTCTTCTTTCAGAGCAAGCTTTTCTCTAATCAGTGAAAGTTCATCTGCAATTTTTGATTTTTCATCCTCACATTCTTGTAATGAAGAAACAAGCTTTTCTTTTTCTTCCTTACAACATTCAAGGCTCAAAACAGCACATTCTAATTCCGCCTGTAACCGATCATAATCTGGTTTATCAGAAATTACCGATTCGCCCTGTGCTTCCAATTCTTGAATTCTCCTCAACTGAGAAGCTTCAGACTTCTTCTTACTTTCAATTTCATCAAGAGCATCTTGTAATTTAAATAACATTTCTTCATTATGCCTTTTGGAAACAGAAAGTTGTTGCTTTAACTCCTGAATTTTTGTTTGATATTGTTCTTTTATAAACGCCATTCTCAATGACTCCGTTGGCCCTTCGGAGTCTTTTTCTTTTTTCTCTTGCACCACATCAGCACTATCTTTAAGCTCCTTCAAGTAGATTGACAAGTTCTTGAATTCTTCAGTTTTTAGCTTCTGTTCAGAGAGCTTGTTGGTAAGTTCGTTGCATTTTTTCTGTAACATGATCAATTCATCATTTTGTTCTTCCAACATTCCTTTGAGTACTATTAACATAACCTTCGATTCTTCACTGGAAATTAACATGTCATCTACCTCGAGGGCATTCTTATCAATTGCTCCAGTCAGTTTAGCCTCTTTATTGTGAGCAATAGAATTCTCTAATTTCAATTTAAGAGACTCAACTTCTGTTGCTAAACTTTTGTTTTCTTCAATGTATCGATCGACCTCCGCCTTTGAGTTGGTCAACATTTCTTGCAGTTGACTCGCCTCAAAAGCATGCTTTGTTTCAGATTCTGAAATTTCAGCAATTTTAGCAGCAGAAGCTTGTAACTCCGATCTAAGAGATTCAAGTTCCGTTGCAAAATTCCGGTTCTCTTCAATATAACGACCAACCTCTTCCTCTGAACTGCTCAACATTTCTTTCAGTTGACCAACCTTCAGAGCATGCTGGTTTTCCGATTCCACAATTTCAGCATTTTTAGCAACTGTAGCCTGTAACTCTGATCTAAGAGATTCAATTTCTGTTGCTAAACTTCTGTTCTCTTCAATATACCGAGCAATCTCTTCCTTTGACTTCGTCAACATTTCTTCCAGTTGACCAACCTTCACAGCATTCTCGGTATTAGATTCTGCAATTGCTGCATTTTTAGCAACAGAACGCTGAAACTCTAACCTAAGAGATTCAATTTCTGTTACTAGATTTCTGTTTTCTTCAATATAACGTGTGACCTCTTCCTTCGACTTGGTCAACATTTCTGTCAGTTGACCAACCTTCAGAGCATGCTCATTTCTAGATTCTTCAATTTCAACATCTTTAGCAACAGAATTATGAAACTCCGACCTAAGAGATTCAACTTCTGCTGCTAACTTTCTGTTTTCTTCAATATGATGAGCCACCTCTTCCTTTGACTTGGCCAACATTTCTTTCAGTTGACTCGCCTCGAGGGCATACTCTGCTTTGGATTCTGAGATTTCAGCAATTTTAACAACAGAAGCCTGTACCTCCAATCCAAGAGATTCAAGTTCTGTTGCTAAATTTTTGTTTTCTTCAATGTAAAAAGCTTCATTTTTCAGACAATCGTTCAATCTCAACTCTGTATCGTCAAGTTTCTTTTGAAGTTCCTTGAACTGCTCAATCTCTGACTTTGACTTACTCAACATATCTTTCAATTGGCCTATCTCAAGAGCATGCGTGTTATTTACGTTCACTAAAGTTGTTTCGAGAATGTCATTCGAATTCAAAATCTCTGCATTGTGAGCAATAGAAGCCTCCAACTTTAATTTCAAGGATTCAAGTTCCATGGCCAAATTTTTGTTTTCTTCAGTATAACGAGCTTCATTTTCGAGACAATTATTCAATCGTGCCTCTGTATCATGAAACTTACTTTGAATGGATTCAAGGGCTGTTACCAAGTTTTCATTTTCGTTCATATAACGAGCCTCTTTTTGAATACAACTTTTCAATCTCGCCTTATCATCACGATGGTTTTGTTCAATCTCAGCACAATGCCAGCTCAAAAGTCTAATCTCTTTCACAAGCTCCTCAGTCCAAGTCTCATACTGAGATTTAACAAATATAAGTTTCAAATCTTCAGAAATTATAACTTCTTGCATCTCTGATAACAGGTCCATTTCTGATTCTCGATCTGATGCCAGTTTTCTAACATGACAAAGGTCCAACCTTTGACTTTCAAGTTCAGAGGTCAAACATGCAACTGTACCCTCTAGTTTGATTTTCATACCTCTTTCGACATCCAAGCATTCTTTCAGTCTATCGAGCTCTTCACACTTGTTTTCTACAGAGATCATCAAATCTTGATTCTCTTTTTTCAACTCAGAAATTGTCAACTTACTTTGCTCAAATTCTTCCGCCATCATATGCAACTCCATGATTTGTTCATGAAAACTTTTATCTTCAGATAATATCTTTTGCAGCTCGAGTTCAAAGGAAGAAAGGTTCTTCAACATCACTGCACTGTTCTGCACGTGTCTTTCCTCTGATTCCAAACTACTTCTAAACATTTTAGCAACGGAATCAATTTGCAACCGAAGCTTCTCGAAATAAGAATTTGGGATTTCCAATTTTGAAACTGTTTCATATAAACCATTCCTAAATTTCATCTTCACGTCATCAATTTCTGATCTTAGCTTTTCTATTTCTATTTGAAGTTTCTGTTTATCATAAGCTTCTACTTCTAGAAGCTTCTCAAGCTCCAGTTTTTCAGCAGAAACGACTTCGTGTTTTCCTTTATAAACTCTATACTCCATGAGCAGTGCTTCACATTCCGTAATCTTTTCCATTAAAAGAAAATTCTCGTTTGAAAGATTTCCCAGATCTGATTCCAACATTTGGTTTTGCAGCTGCAGATCATTGCATTGGGCAAGATAATACCCATTTTCTTTAAATAAAACTTCACGAGATTGGGTTGAAGACTCTAGCTTTTTACCCACTTCTTGTAAGTTTTCATTCAATTGTCTTAAATTTTCGCTCGCTTCAAATAATGTTTCCTCAAGTGTTCCAGAGTACACGTTTAATTGTAAATTCACACTACACATTTCATTAAGCTCTTCTTCCACCTTTTTGTAAATATTTTCTTGTAAACTCAACGACTTCTTTAAGTCATCTGAGAGATGTTTAGATGACGGTTGTGAGGTGTCAGCAAAAGCTTCTTTAATGACCGTTTGATTGGTTTCAAACATTGACAAAACTTGAAACGAAAGCATGTCGAGATCTTTTTGCAATTGACTCACTGCAATCGAGTAATTTAAGCGCGCCCGTTTGAGTGCTGATTCTGAAACTGTGACCCGTTTCTGAAGCTCGTTGTTAACCAAACTCAAATCGTTCATTTCGTTTTTAAGGTTATGAAAGTCGCCCAAAATCCGTTTTTGATTTTCTTCAAGCTCCTGTACAAGTGACTCGTAGTAACTCTCCATTTGATCCATTTTTTTAACAAGATTTTCCTTTTCGGCTTTCACTACATCCAATTCTTGAAGGGGTAGAATTGGTTCTTCACCAGATGCTCCATTCTTGAGATCTTGAACATTACCGAGTAGCACCTCGAAATCAGACTGTAAACGACTCAAATCGGTCTCACGAACACCGGTTAAAATCTTTTCTTGGATTTCCTGAATCTGAGCCTCCACAAGTAAGACCCCCTTGACTTCCATATCATGCTCCGTTTTCTCTAATTTTCTTTCCATTAACTTTGAGCTCGATTTCATGTCTATCAAATTTTGTAGATCGTTTTTTAACTGTGAACATTCTGATTTTAGAAAGTTGACCTCTTTGACTAATTCTTGACTCAGAGCAATCTCAGTGGTGAGTTCTTGTGCAAACTTTTGTGTTTCGGCTTCCATTTCATTAGCATGACTCTGCAAAGATGTTAGTTCTTGCTTGAGCTCGGAAATTGACAACTCAGCAACTGCCAAGCTGGCTTTAAGCCTCTGATTCTCTTCATAAACAACTGCCACATCATTGTCCAACTTGGCATGATCAGAACCACCCAATTTTTCTGCTGGTGAATCATGCTTGTCAGCAGAGTAATTTTCTGATGTGGTTGATGACTCGTCACATGTAACTTGTGAATCTGAGTATTCTCCATGTACGCTTGTTTCTTCTGTGAGTTGCATTCGTGATTTAGCCTATTTTAAAATAAAAACAAAAAAATTAAAAACATTCAACATTTCAATATCTTAGTTTATCCAAATATAGTTGTTCATTTAACAAGTGGATGGTAATAAATTACTAATTTTTCTCATTTTACCCTTAATTACTCTCGAAATGGTATTTCAATATTATTTTCCACATACTAAAATATGCATTAAATTGATATCACAAATTATTATTATTCTTGTATGTGGAAAATAATATTGAGATGGAGGACTAACCTTATTAACCAGATCATCAGGTATCTGCAACTCAGAAGATGATGACTTGGCATTACTATTTTCGGTCTCTTTATTTACATTATTGCCACTCTGCAAGCCTTTATCCCTCTGTTGCTCAAATTCTCTGTATTACATCAACAGAGTATTTAACAGATAGCAATTGATAGCACCACTAATCGTTATTTCAAGAACATATAATACCTAAATCCAGTTTTAGAAGTCAGCAGCTGAACTGTAACCTGAAAACAAAATATACAGTCAATCAAGACCAAATAAACAAAATATTTATAGAAATCCCGGTTATAGAATTAAGATTTCTCACATGCAAAATGGTTCCATGATCGGATCCGTGAAGAGGGAGAGCAACAACAGATGGCTGTGATGCATCAGCGTAATCAGCAAGATTGATTGTAGCCTCACCGAGAATGGTAGACCGTGAAGTACCCTGTGCTCCAAATTTAGAGCCAAGTTATAGTTAATCACAAAGAAGATTGAACCGTTGTAACATAACATGTTGGCAGAAATAGTGTTTGGATGTGCTTATGATACTTTAAGTTGTAACAATTACTTTTGATGGTGTTGATTGTTTGGCAAACTTTAATTAATTAAGAAAGTAATAGATAAGAGAAAGGCTAACCATTACCCTGCGAGATTTGGTTAACAATCACAAAGCAGTTGATTTTGTAAGAAAAATCATTTATTTAACCACTTTTTTCCTAGTTAGTATCAAAATAATTATTTGACCTCAGTAAGCAGAGGTAAGTTAAATAAACACTAGAAAGTGGCTGCAATAAGATAATAACTATCAAAACACGCATCCAAACACCCGCTAATTCAAATATCAAAATTAGCATAATGTAACGCTTAAAAACTTATAATCCTAAAGCAAAAGTGATAAATAATCAAAATTCTATATACATAAAGGGAAACTTACCATTCCTACAACAACTTTGTAGAGCTTATCATCATATTGTTTGGTCTTAGAATCTAAAAGAAGCCTTGTAGTTTCATAAATGGGATCTGCCCATTTACACGACCCACCTCTCACAGTTGTTTTGCTAGTCTTTGCAGTAGCCTTGCCGGTCTCAGTAGGAATAAAAGATATAAATAACTTGTCCCAGCCATTTTGCGGTATCTGAGACATAAACAACTTTCAGATTGGCAAGTCTTCGGTGATACTTCTGTCTTTTATGTAATAATGATCCTAACACCTTATCTTAAACATTCAAGCATCATAACTTATAATAATCACAGCAACCAAATAAGTATAATTAAATGATTATGGAAAAGAAGCAAGTAATTTTTGGGTCCTTCAACTGTTTCTTACTTATAGGGAGTCAGTTACTCCACAGTTTTTAACAGGTTTATCGTCAGTGGAGAATATAGAACAGAAGTAAACAAAAGTAAACAGAGGGTAAAATCGTCAAAACAAGTGAGTGGTGCAAATTACCACCCTTTCCATATGTTAGTTATAGATTCCTTTAATACCCACCTATATCACAAGGGTGAAAATGGAATTTAATGTTACATATTCATTCTCTCTAATAAATTCATTCCTTAGTGTGCCAAAACTTGCTCATTTAATACAATTAATACTACAAAACAAGGCAGAACTCTCTATTATATATGTGATAAATGGTGCCCCAAATGCACATCAGTTGCAACTACCATATACAAATTATCTAGTGCAAATGTAAGGAGATAAAGGAGGAATTACATGTGTCGCGTGAAATTGCAGCCGAAAAACAACTTTCACTTTAGCTTTCTCGATTTTCCATTTCGTGACCCTTGACATTATTGCGTAACCAAAAATAACACAACCTGCAGATTGTTGGATTCACAGAAACATATCAATATCACTGCACAAATTAGATTATAAACTTTAGAGTTAACGTGTTGTTTCTGATTGCTTATTAAAACTGTTTATCTGTTAATATAAAAGTTAAAACAACTTATTTCCCCTACAAATAATCAGATAAATGGCTTGGATTAGCAATTTTTTAAACACCCTTGTTGTTATCTACAAACTTAATAAGCAGATTAGTGTTTTTTTAATAACCACCCAAACACCAAATAAATGTCATATGATTTGTCTATATACACACACTCAATTAACAGTTTTAGGTGGTAAATTGGGCACCTTGAAACTAAATCTTGTATCAATATTCCGTAACTGTTTAGATCCAGAAATGTTTTGTGCTTTAGAAGTTAATCTTTATACATTAGAGGCCCCATGGTTGATTCCAACCCCATACATGTATATGATGAAAAAGTATTATTTATAAAGCATAAAGATCCCAAAGATAATAAATCATATTCTGATACTAATAGATTTCCAAAAGGCAAAAAAACAAATCTTACACGAAGCAATAATATAAAAATACATAATGTGGTGAAAACATGATTAAGATATAATTTTTAAATTAACCCTAGATTAAACTTTATTCAAGTGGGAGAAAACAAATACTACCCCAAAATCATACAGATTTGTGATTCATAAACCTAGATCTTTACTGTTGCTATAATAATTCAAGAACTGCAAGCAACCTACATTCAATTTCTTCATGATCAGACAAAAAATGAATTCAAAACCAGAGTAAATGCATACCTTCTTCAACTTATGACGAACAAGATTCTGATCCAAAACCCTAAACAGTATGAAGATGAATATGAATCAAGAATAAAGTTTAAAAAGAATCATAAAGGAAAGAAATTGACAATACCCAAAAATGTACAATCAAAATCAAAGATTATAAAAGGAGAAAAATCCCTTTTCTTGAAACAGTAGCTCAATGCTGAGCTCAAGAAAGCAGAAATTGACAAGAACAGTGTAAGCCCACTTCATAATTTCATGAAAATAAGTTAAAGAAAACGTTAACATCAGTTCATAGTTGAAACATTTACATCAAATTTAGCAGACCCACTTGAAGAAACTACTGAAACTGTGAAAAAGGAAACAAAGATGAAACATCACAGTCAAAGTGTAACTTCAGAAATCAAAGTAAGAGGTTGAATCGATAGATATGAGCATCATGTTACCTAACAATGCGGGATCTGAGATGGGGAACTTGCAATGAAAGCAAAATTAGGGAATCTGACAAAGATAGTGCGATAGGAAGCGTGAGAAATCAGTAAAATTGAAATGGGAAAATGATATTTTAAATCAAATCTGAAATCACCATCAAAATGATGAAAAAGATGTGAAATAGGAGAGACAAGAGAGAGAGAAAGGGGGAGAGTGAGTATCCTGTTGAAAAGGTTGAAACTTGAAACTTGAAATCATTAATTGGTTTATTTTTTTTTTGTTGTTTTTTATAAAAAGTGAAAAAGATGAAAAAGAAAAACATTTGGGATCCCGCCAAAGCTTGTGAATGTACTGAATTAAACCATGTTCTTGTGGTTTTACTTTGGTTTGTGTTCATGTGATTTGGTGGATGAGTTTTCATGTTTCATGATAAATAGGAAAAACATTATCTTTCTTGTGATCATGTGAGCTAAAATATTCACTTTCCTTTTGGATTGCGAGTCTTTAATTTTATTTTTTTCTGGAAATCTAGATGAAAAAAAATACCAAGTGTAGATTTTAAACCCATCTTATTACACATGTATTACAAATCAGGATCAGTATAAAATGATTATAGAACCATAATTGTATTCAAACTAGTGGCATACCCCGTCGACATGGTGGTAAATTTTGCAAGGATCGGGTATCGACGACCTGTAATATATTTCACATGGAAATGCTAATAAATTAATGTAATAGGAAAAAACTATATATAAATAATCCTCATAGCGGATTAACGACTTCTACATTTGTGCTTCGGCAACTATACATAATAACGTACAATTTAATTCTTGAAAAAGTTACATCGTAACGTAGATACAAAAAGCACGTCGAAACATTATATTAAGCAATTTCATAACGCCTCATATTTTAAAAGTTATAAGAGAAAAAAAAATAAAAAATTGTGTATGTGCCACGTCTCGTAACTTGGTTGGTAAAAAAAGAAAGAGAAAAATCAATATGTAAATGATAACTATATTGAATTTGAGGCTTGTAATGTAAATTGGGCAAAAGAAAAGAAATAACATTATGACAGTTAATATATAATCTAATATAAAAACATAATCTAACATAACTTAAGGGCTTAAGTGTGAAATGACATAAAAGGTAGATACGGAATGTTGTTTGTTTGGAAAAAAAGAACACGAAATGTCATGGTAAGTTCACAAATAACCCAACTGTACATCTGGTATAATTCAAATGCTTAAATGCAAAACGACACAAAAACAAAATTAGAGTGTGGTCAATTTGCATACAAAAATATATATACATTGTGGTAACTTTGCACAAACCCAAAAGTATACTATTTTTTTGTTTTAAGTTTATATATACATATGCATATATACATATATATAGATATAATATATATATATATATATATATATATATAAAATAAAAGAAAGGGGTTAAGTCACGTGGCAAGATTTTAGGTAATGCATTGTCACGTGGCATCTTCACAATATACGATTTGCACGTGTCATTTAACTAGCAATATGATTTATAAAAGGAATCTCACAATCATGTTTAAATAGTGATTAATGTTTGATTAAATAACATTTTAAAATTAAATTTAAAAATTTAATGAATGAAATAAAAATTTAAAAACATTAAATTTCAATTTCATTTTGTAATTAGTCCAAGATTTTATCTAAAAATAACTAACGAATTAGTCAAAATTTAAAACTAAGAATTTAAATATTCAAATTGAACATATATAGTTCACCACATTCCAATAATAACAATCAATCTGAGTATTTTGAGTTAATAATTTTAAAGTTTAAAAATATTCTATATTTTAACAATATCATATAATATTTACATGTATTATATAACATTATATCATTATTTTATTATATATAGAACAATTTTTTTTCTATTTACTCTTTTTCCACTATCAAAGATATTTGAGAAATATACGAAATAACTTCTCCTATGATCAAAGCGTCCAGGTATTTTGCATGAAAAACTTTTCTTACTTCTCCATTATTCATACAAATCATTATTTTCAACTCATTTCGTATTACATTTAATTACAATATTACGTACACTTTGACTTAAAAAACAAGTTTTTAATGATAAACCTTAACACTGGCATTTTTTATCCTACGACCATAACCTTCACTTTGTTTATTTTTTTATTTATGTGTATTAGTTTATATATTATTGATAAACCATCAAATTACCTTGTTCAACAGGATATATATATATATATATATATATATATATATATATATATATATATATATATATATATATAGAGAGAGAGAGAGAGAGAGAAAGAGAGATAGAGAGAGAGAGAGAGAGATAGAGAGAAGAGTTCATGTGAGAACCCTCTCTTTTTACAAGAACCCTATAACCCTACATCTAACCATTGATTTAATATATAAAATTCTAGAAATCATATCAAAGATGGAGATGAGTTGAAGGGCATTTAAGTCTTTTATTGTCTTTTTGTGCTCTGCAATTTTCTGACACCATGACATAAAAGTCAAACACTCAATCCTTATTAATATTTTTTATTTTTTGTTTTCTCTTCAAAGAACATAAACCCCAATTGAACTTAATCTCATCCATCTCACTCTATCTCTCTTATTTTAGCTACTACTTCATCTTATCCTTAATCCACCACCACTACCGACCCTTTGCTCCACCATCGCTCCACCGCCTCACCATCGCCACCGGATCTGAAGGTACATAAGAAGTCGTCGGTCACCACCAACCACCATCGTTCCCCTTCCAGTCTTCGTCTTCCACGCTAATAAACCCATCAAACCCTATGATTCGAAAACCCAAAATAACTTTTCTCGTTTACTCTCACAAAATCATATTAGATTGGTTGATTTAGGCTTCTGTAGATCAATACATGCGTAATCATCATCATCTTGGGGCAACAATCTTTGATTTATAGTTTTAAGTTTTGAGGCACCGTGATTGTTGCTGAGTACACAGATTTCACCGGCTATTTCACCTCTATGGCAATCTGGTCGGAGTAGCGGCAGCAACCCTTGCCAGCAACGTCTTGATCGAACCATCACCACTGCCCAACCCTTAATTTCTTGCTCGAAATCTGGATCTAAAACATTTCACATCACTACAGCATCTTTCTTGATATGAAACATTTCTTGG